>OMLB01026206.1:0-16135 GCA_900302555.1 Myripristis jacobus
TCACCTCTGTTTCCTCCCTCTCCTTCACCTGCCTCCCCTCTTTGCATTCAGTCCCTCATTCGCTCGTTAATTGCCAAGGTCACGATTACCAAATTACTCACTACTGGATCGTCCTTGAGCAGGGAAACCAGATCCTTACTGGCTCTGGTGGGGCGATGCTATTGGCCGATGTTATCCTGCCTGACCTCTCTTGTGAATTATGTGTGTCTCAGGCAGTGTTGGGCGGTAATGCCTCATAGTAATGTGATTAATTGTTTTTCAGTAATAATCAGTGTAACAAATTACAATTCAAATTTTAGTGATTACATTACAGTTGCTATTCCCAGTAATTCATCCATTCCTGGGGCACCTATTATACCCCCTCAACCTTTTCTTTTCTCTCATTTTCATTTTTTTTCCCCCCAAAAAAATCTTTGTTTGGTGTAATATGGGCAGGTTATGTAATGTATGTACAGAGCTATAAAGGCAAAAGATGGCAGATACAGATAAAACACTTGCTTTCAGTTGCTGGAGGTACCGTCTATCATCTCACACAGCTGTGGATCCTGGATTTGGAGCAGTGGTTCAAATGACATAACCCGCTTCACCTTTGCTCAAGTTTTTGGCAGTATTTCAGTATAAATCCTTCATCGACTCATTTCATTTTCAAACAGTAATTGCCGATCACAAACACATACTGCATTTTGAGCGGTAACTCCAATAGATGCAACAAAAACCACCTGTTTACGGTTGGGGACCTTCAGTTCCAATATAATACTTTAAAAAGAAATGTTGCCTTTATATTCGTCTAAAAAAAATAGGCCACTTAAATAACTGCTGACAACCTCAACAACAGGAAGATACACCACATTAATTATTAGGCATTTTAACACCAGGGAATATGATTGAAGGGAATCGTTTGCACATTAAAGAAAAAGACAAAATCTTCATTCAGGCATATAGAAGACAAAGTGGCTAATTATCTGCTTTAATTATGTCTTAAAGTCATGTGATTGGAAATGCTTGCTTTTCCTGTTAAGTATTCAGTAAAGTAACGTGATAACTTATTAAAATAAGTAACAAGGAATGTTTTCTGAGTAATTTGCTGAACACTGATGTTGCTAAAAACACTCGTGGTGGCCCGGTGCTCTCGCTTCAAAAGAAAGAAAAAAAAAAAGCATCAATTTCCCTTCCTCTCCTCTCACCTCTCACTTCTCACTCCCTCTTGCCACTCTTTCCGTCAGTTTCCCTCGTCTCACTTCTCTCCCTCTCGCCTCAGAAGTTGTGATTATATTCAGGGTAAAGCGGACCAAGGGCAAAGCAAGGCCTCCTCCTCTGGGGGGGCGGCTGCTGGCCAGTCAGACGGTGCAGGGCATAAAACACACAGGCCTTGCCATCTCACTGAGTCCCTGCACGCTAGAGTAGCAACACCATTCGTGCATTAATACTCTGCCTGAGCACACACACAAGACTGAGCACAGATTTATGTTCACTTAGAGTATGGAACTGTGTGCATATACGAATAGATAGATAGATAGATAGATAGAAAGATAGATAGATAGATGGATCGAATAGTAAGGGTGATAAAAACATAACTTACCTGCTCAGTAGAACACAAGGTAAATTCAGGACCGGAGGGCACAAGAAAGAAAAGAAGAAAAAGGACATTAAATGATAAATTCACCACCATGGCGATATGAATAATTATGCTGAGAAATTTGTAAATGCTTAAAAATGTCGATATGATAATCTACTTTGCTACAGTGGTTTCCAGTCTGCCTCCCAGCAGCATTCATCATATGCTAGTGCTATTTCAGCAAAGTGCTGAGCAGGTTAACCGTCCTAACCATCCAAACAGCAACAACAGTCATGTTTGTGATGAACCACAAACAACGGCCAAATGCAGAAATATACAGAGAAATAATACAGAGAAAATGGAGCACAGGCCCCTTAAAGCTCCCACAAATATCTGCCAAACATGCTGCGTTGCCACCATTATCTTCAAAAACATAATGTGGACTTGGAAGGAACGCGGCTGCGAGATCAGATTATGGATTTTGTTTAGCAACAAAACAAAAGAGCGGCGCGCAAGAGAGAGGACACGCCAGAGGACATGACAAAACTACGCCAAGAATACTTTTGCAAAACAATTATCAACAGGTTTTTTTTCTTGCAGTATGCAAAAGGTAGATCGCTGTATGATCAGCTGTAAGATCAATAAGGATCATTATTGGGGTTATTGATTTACATAACATTTTCGTTTTTTTGAACAGCAACATTTAAATAAGGCGAGTGATTGGCAAAGACCTGATGATACAACACGTGTCATGATACAATTTCTATCATAATACATGGCAATAGCCTGAAAAATCGACAGAAAATGCATAAAAAGAACCTAAAATACAAGATACTGCATAACACCTGGGCAAGCACATGAACAATACAGTATTATGCAATAAATCAGGTGATAAATTGACTCAAAACTATGTAACCCTCCTATATTTAACATCTCTAAATACATGATTAAAATTGTTTTTTTTCCCCCTCATGTTTAATGACCTCTCCTAATTTAATGGGAACAACTGGGTAATTAACATGACAGTATGTTTAGAGTTGTATTATTTAATGGACTATTTAGGTAGTCTACTAGAAATACACATAAACTTGGGTAGAAATTTCCAGAGCTGGGGTCAAATTGACCCCAAATAACACTTTGGCGAATTGGATGGTAACTGGGAAAGTTCATTCAATTATACCTTTACAATTTATTAAAACAGAAATAGCAAGGTAATACAGGAATCATTAAATCATATGAAAATGCACTGAGTGAGTGATGCATACCGATACAAAAGGGTCAGAAAATCATCACAGTATTGTCAAAACTAACATGATACTCTGTTGTTGTTGTTTTTTTCATAGCTCTTTATTTTAAATGACATAATCAGATGCATTTTTGAATCCTGAGTAATGAACATCGGGGATCATTTGATGTACTGCATTTTAGGGCAAAACCCGTCAGATAGCTCCTCTAGACATGCGTCCCCTTTGGCTGACTTTTCTGTGTGGGAAGCTAAGCTAGAATCCCATTCTCCTTCCCCAGACGTTTAATAAACCCCACTGCACCGGGAACATGGTTGGAAGACAATGTACTATGCATTTCCTTTGATTTAAGGCTGCGAAGCAAACTGAGAGGAGTACACAACCTTTCGTTTGATCAGAGCAAATTGATGAAAGAGAGGAGCACTGTAGATGGATACCGAAAAGGCAAACATCAGAGTAACGTTTTCATCATCACACACTGAGGTGGATTTGAACCAAATGGATCTATACAAACTGCGTGCTGGCGTTTCAAATCACTGTGTTAGTTTAATTGGATAAAATAATTCACGGATGCATGTGTGCACATTCACATACATACATCCCAGCCCCCCAAGAAGAGGAGCAGCAGCAGCAAGGCAAACATCAAGAAGTGGGATACCGGCCGGATTAACCAGATTGTGGGTTTTTTCTTGTGTGCAAATGAAGAAAAATAAATAAATAAAACAACAGCCAAAATCCATAAATATAACTTTCATCATTTCCGCTTTAAATGCTGTAGTAGGCGTATATCTATCGGCCTGCCATGGCAAAAACACACTCCACACACACACACACACACACACATGCACACACAGAGGCCTAGTTACACAGACCCAGATATACAGAGAGAAAGGAAGAGAAAGAACAAGACTGCAAGAAACTTTCGAAAGTGTGTATTTGCATAATCTCTTCTTTGCAAAGAGTCTAGGGGAGGAATAATAAGCTAGAGAAAACCATCGTCTGCCAACACTGTGTTGAGCCAAACCCCTATGTGTGTAAACGGCTCCTCGCAAGATATACCCTAACTCTCAGCAGGAGATAATAGGCATGTGCTGCGTCGCTCAATTGCATGTTCACTCTTATTCAGCTCATGTGGGCGTTGGAATCCCGCGTTTGATTTCCCCACAGATGTAAATAAAAAGAATATAGCACCATGAAATTTCTACCCATCCTCTGAACTTTCACTTATTTATTCATAGTCACTGTAATTCAGGCCAAGGTATGTTGTTTTCAAGTCTGAGAGAATATGCGGCATGTTGCATCATTTCTTTGGTGCTGGGTGTGTCGTAGCATGACTAGGGAGCTGCAAACTGCAGAAGATGTCTATCTTAACAAGTTATTTAGTCTCGTACGCAGCATTCAGTACTTATTTCTAGTAGATTTTGTCCCAGAATTAGTGATACAAGGCAGAAAAGGCTAATTATCCCACTAATATCACCAAAAAAATAACATTCTTTCCAAGAAAATCCCACTGGATACAAGGGAAATGATCTCACTCAGTCACATTCAATACAAGCTTTAAAGGACTTGCTAATATAAGCCCATTCACACACCAGTTCTTTGATTATAAAGAGCCTGAAGCAGTGACATAGATCAATCTGGCCATCATTAATTGCCATTAAAATCTCAATCTCAGTGACCTTTCCCTGGGGAAAACAAAATCAGTAGAGGATGCTCCGCTGTCCTTGTTTTAATTGACAGCAATCGTTACTTGTGTTTGCCTTGTAAATCAGCGGCTTTTCTGGAAGGCTTGAGAAATGTCAAAGAAGAAATTCCATCCAGGACTGTGGAATCTGTAACAGCCCTGCACTAAATTGTAATGTAGCAGGGCAGATTGCATGAGGAGTGCACCAAATACTTTTCAGACCTTCGCTTGAAGGGGGCATGTAATTGGCCCAGGGATCAGTTTTTTATGGTTAAATCCAAGATCAAAAAGCCTTTCGCCATCTTCAAGAGGCAGCTGTCGATACTGAAGCTCCTCGCTGACCATCAACACGGGCCCAGAGAGATAAGAAGCGAGAGATTTAACATTTGACTGATTTTTCCGCAGAGCACCACTGACCATGAGCGTCAACAAACCAGTCAGCAAGAGCCCAAAGACGGGAAAAACCAGACACAGCATGATGGACAACAACAATTAAAGCTTGCGTACGTCATTAATCCGTTGCCTAGCGGAAGGCTCATTAATTGCGATTGACTGTGACTACGTGGTAAGAGAGTGATAAATGAAATTAACTTGAGTTGTTGCAGTGCTTTTACAGATAGCTTCTGATGAAGATCAAGTCTTGGCCTGGTTTCTAGAGTTCAGCTCACTTGCTGCTCTGTAATTTGGATGTCTTGTTCTGTGCCCTGAGGGCCCCCAAAACAGAGCGGATGCTGCAATCCTTTGAAATCGACCAGAAAAAAGAGAAGGGAGCGATATCATTGGTTCGCTGGTAGACAAGGAGCTTATCTTTGTTTCCGTTTAGCTGGCAACTTCCTGTTCAGCTCGGTTAGCTCGCAGAGATCACATGCACATTGTTCTGGATTAAAACCCGTGTAAGGGCCTTCACTGAATACAGTCATTAAACGATCCCCGACCATAACCTTAACTCACCACTTCATGCATGACCGTAACTTGTCCCGTAATCTCACCCTAATCCTACTTTTAATGTTCACCCTAAACCCAGATTGTAGACCTAAATTACCCCCTGAAAGAGTAAAAAAAAAAAAAAATGTGGGCAATAGACTCTCATATGTGTGAAACAGAAGGAACACGCACATGCAAACGTAAGCACATATATTCAAATTTACAGAAAGCCACCTTAAGGCAAACACACATACAGCAGTGGCATTGACATTTTTGTTGGAGCGCATTTCCCAGGCTTTGATTTGGCCACAATCCACGTCTGTAAAGCTGACTCATAAATGATCTCACTGGGTGATGTGTTTATGTACAAGGGGATGGGGGGTGGGGGAGGCACTGTTATTCAAGGCTACTGTTCAGTGGCTTGTTTATACGTCTCAAGCCTGAAATGTTCTTCATCCTCTCTCTCTCTTTTTCCACTCTTTGATCATATACAACTATCAGCAGCGGACAAAGGTGAGGGAATGCAGACGTAAGCAGGTTTGGCCCCAGGTTGGTATGTGTACACACACACACACACACACACACATGCACACACACACACACACAAGCAAACATCTAAATCCCAAACCACAATGGGGTTAAAGCACTAGTCTACAGCATGAGAGTAAATAAAGTTGTGCTCACTTTATCCTTGTCTCAGCGGACCATGCATGTGTGCAAGTGTGTGTGTGTGTGTGTGTGTGTGTTACAGAGGCCTGTGCTGTGCTAATTTTCATTTAAGGACATTGGTAATGGCCACTATGCCGGCTTTCACCTACAAAACCAAGGCAGCTGCTCACATGCAATTACAGCCCACTTTCCGTCTACTTCAGAAAACACCAACAGCGGTGAAACGCAGCAGGGTCTTCTTCTTAAATCTCACGTTCACTGTGTAAAATAACTATTCATTCATAGCATTTCAGCCAGTGGTATTAAAGACACGGCGACACTGTGATGTGAATTTGACCTTATTGTAGGAAGCTGTACATTTTTGTAAATAAATAAATAAATAGAAACACAGAAAAACAACAAGAAGAAATATGCGGCAGAGATGCCTGAGGTCTGGCATCGGTTTGCCCTCTCACATTTTCTGATGCTGAAAAGTCAAATCCTGCTCGCTGGGTGTTGGTAATGCAGTGGCTACAAACTTAACAATTCTGCACTGCAAAAACATCTATTTTATCAAATCATCTGGAATATGAAAAAACAAAACAAAACAAAAAAGTTTTCTTCAGAAGAAGTGAAAATGCCTGTATGGAAAACTAATATATGAACATACTTGCCCCTATACCAGAGGAATGTTGCTATGTGTGTCACATATGTTGCCACATATAGTCACGTATGTGCATATATGTGTGTAAATATATAACAGCTGGTGACTAAAAAAAATGGGGGGAATACCATTTTTTTAATATAGTGTATTTTACACATATATGTCAATATATGAAAATGTGTGACATTAAAGTATGGGCATAAAGGTCATATATTGACATCCTCTCAAGTACCAGAGTTGATCAAAGTTTACATCTTCCAATTTCAAACTGCATCGTACCCAATGAGCTCTTTGGCTCCAGTGCTCCCTGTGTGGAGAACGCCTGCTGGTTATCAATATATCTGCTTCTAGCTAACAGGAACGCCATTTTTCCCACACAGGAGCAATACTGCAGAGTGGGTGATTGATCATGACTTCAGATAGACAAGGACTTCTGTCGATGGGGACATTTGACGGCATTTCCCCTTAAAACGATTTCCTATGTAATGTTTGTTTTCCCTAGTTGACTATTTTTTTTTTTCTCTCCCGGGGCTCAGCGCGCTCCGTTCAGCGTGATGACAGGTGACACTGATGAGGCGATAGATGTGAGAGAATACACACATCTAATAAACAAATGCCCCTGTATGTCGAAGTGTATACAAATACACCTCTATTTTTAACTGCAAGTGCATCAGTTCCTTTCTTTCCGTTGTGTTTCTGTGTGTGTGTGTGTGTGTGTGTGTGTGTGTGTGCATGTGTATTAGAACCAGTTAACCATGCACAGACAAAGGGCCATGTCTGTGTAAAGTACTTAGATGAGAATGGAGAGGATGCCATAGAGCTTACAGTTTATGCAAATGATCCAAACATACAAATTGCGTGTAGAGCAGCAGATACATTGTGAGCACTCATACACACACACACACACACACACACACACACGCACACACACACACACAGATACACACATGGAGCCAGATAGGTCTATTCAGCTGCTCATCCCAATTGAGAGGGCCTTTGATCAAACATCAAACAGATAACAACCTGAGAGACAACACACATGTGCACACAAACACACACACACACACACACACACAAACACAAACACACAACAGAATGTCAGAATGTGTGTGCAGCGGGTATATCCTGGGGAACGGCTGAGCAGAGGGGCACGAGCAGATGAGTGCAACTCGAACCGCGAGAACAGATGGATTGAAAGCGCGCAAGGAGGGAGGGATTGGAATTTGGCTCGGAATAAGGGATGACTTTTTTCACCGCGCGTCATAGAGGAGTGCTGCTCGCCGGTGCTGGCTTTGTGCATTTCACATAGAGGTATTCTCAGGAAGGCATTCAAATTTATTTTCCAGCAGAGGCTTATGGCACCACGCTCATAGCTGCCTAGCTCTCCCACACACAGATTTGAGGAGAGGAACTGGCTGTCACTACAATGTACTCCGATTCAAAGCGTTTTATTCATATCTGATTTGCATAAGCAAACAAACACTTTCCCAAATGTGGATAAATGAGCATGGATGGCGACATACGTGCGTGTGCAAAGAATATATGAAGCGCACGCGCACACACACTTAAACACAAGCAAACGCTTCACGAGCGGCAGAAACAGCTCTCGCTAATAAAAAAGCATATGAGGGTTTAATGAGGATGATAATGTCGGAAGCCAGTTGTTCGTTCTGCCTCTTCTCCGTTTCCATCTTCACCTCCCTCTCTCCCTCCTTCTCTCCGACTAGATCCCTTTCTTCCACCTCCCCACCTTCCCACTCCTCCTCCTTCTCCTCCGCCACCTCCTCTGTCTAGCAGCACCGATTCGGTTTTAATTGCTTTCTGAGTCACCTAATTCCACTGAGGAAAGACAGAGAATGTGAAAGAGAGAGATGGAGAAAAGGAGACAGAAAGAGAGGGTATATTTAAACATTTAAAGACTCCATACACAGACATGCACACACACACACACACACACTTCCCTCCTCTGTCTCTCTCCACCTCTCGCTCTCATCCTGAGGTCTGACTTCTCAAAACTTTCTCACTCAAAACTAATCCTCTCTTATCCTTAAAAGTCCAGAAAGCGAAGTTCTCAGAAATGAAGAGCATGTCTCTTTTACCTTGACATATTCGGTCTTCTGTTCAGGGCTCGAGGTTTACACCCATCGCCACCGAACGCAGCTAAAACAATTTAGGCAGAGGGTGGGGGTGCGGGCTGTTGCGGCGGATTGTACCGACCACTGTGGCGGATCATTTCTTCACGGTTTTCAATGTACGAAGCTATTTCTATACCTGCAATTCCTTCTAGACAAAGACACCCAGCCTTATTTCACCAAGCCACTATTTCCCCATGAATAATAAAGACGACATCCCTGCTTTTTATTTCCTTGCCAAGGACTTGTCTTTTTATAGGTTGCCCTACTGTGCAAACAATCACGGAAGCCTTCAGCAGCCGCTCGTAGCACACAGCACACTATATATAGTCCACACAACGGCTAATAAGCCAATCAAGCTCTGATTATGTGATTGATTGACTCAACTGTCCTCTGCTGCGCTCAAAGTGGAAAGCTCCTTCAAGCCCACCATTTGGATGAGGAGTGTATCGTCACTGATTTCTCATCCCCAACACCTCTTAATCACTTTTCATCAAACATAAGTCCCATCTATTCACTCTGCAGGAATGCTGAATTCAAACTGATTCATCCCAAATGCCAAATGTCTTGGAAGGCAGATACGTAAGCAGTAATCCAAGACCGTCCTCCGCCTAAAAACGACCCCTTAGGGCGTTTGTACAGCAGCTGATTACAACTTACGTTTTAAAGTCAGGCGGCCTGTAAATAACAACACTGTGGTGTAGTATTATGGGAGCTAGCTAGCACGCTCCCCTTCATTAGAAGATGTTAGCTCTCTGGGTAGCTCGCTCAGGAAACTATTATTCCTATTAGGAACGGTCCTGTGGTTCATATTAGAGGGTTGGAACAAACAAGACCTATGTGGTCGTATGGATTGGAGGATCTGGTTCACATCCTCATCCATTAGTTCCCTGTACTGGGACACTATAGTGGGAGTGCATTACCACACTTATATAAAGGATGCTTGTAAAGCGATTAAACATTTGGGATTTAACATTGGGGCTGGGCGTGGTGGCTAATGGACAAGATAGGTGAATGTAGTTAGCACATAAGTCAAATAGTTGTTGTAATGGTTAGCTGAGATCAGTTTTTATATGAGCTGAATGTATTAGTGGGCACTAATATAGAATGGTGGGCTGAACTGTGTATGCATTAATCCACAGGATGGGACAGGAAATGGACGCTGAGGCCTCTGCTTGTGGTGTTTTAGATAACCCTTGGAACCAAGCTGGAGTCAGTGGTAGCTTACCATGTAACCACAACTCAATACTAAAAGAGTGAGCTGTAAGTGGATGAAAGATTAAACAATAAAGGCGTGTTGTAAAGAGATAGATGTACACTGAAGATGAGGAAAAGCTCAGCAGAGCCACGGTGCCTCTTTCAACTCTGTTTGACTGTCTCCCATTTTTTTTTCTCCCCCCGTCTCTTTCAAGCTTTGAAGTTGAAATCAAGATCTTCTGTTCACACCAGTAACAGTGAGTGGACAATTGATTTGGTGTGGATGAAAGACAAACCTTAAAAACGTGCGTTGGCCTGTGTACATACGCCTGTGTCCAGTGCCCTAGGTTTTATGCCAATTAAGATGCAGGTATTAGCTCTCTGCATCACCACATTTATCCATCTTATTGTTTGATTTGTACACTCTGCAGGTGAATTATTTATAAAGTGTGTGAGGAGTTCTCGTCAGCTTCGATCAAAAGAATCCGTCTGTCTCTTCATATCTCTCTCTGTCTTCCTTTGCTCCCCTTATGGTTGTAGTTCCCGTTTAATGGACAGAGTATTGAACACATTTTGTGTCTATCTCCAGGAACCACATTCATCAAAATTCATAAGTGAGTCAGAAATTGTATGGAGACAAGATTCAATCATGAAGAAAAATGGCGTGTGTCAGACCTCGCCTCCATCAGCAATCACCCTGGTGATTGCGCTTCAGGCCTTCAGTTGTGGAGTACACTGTTCAAATCGTGCATTGTAGCTTTAATAAAGGAAAGGTAAAGTTGTCTTCTTTGTCTTGAAAATGTGACATAAACAGCCGCATTGACTTTTGCCCTTTAAATATTAACATGATTATATCACCACTGCTCTTTTCATCCCCTCTCTCTCTCTCTCCATTTGAGCCTTTCTTTTATTCAACACACTTCTACTGTCAGTTTTACATAATGACATCACTGTCCCAGATAGACTCCTGCATTGCACCCTACTGCTAACAATGCATGAGTTTTATTTTATCTTCATATCACCTGGACAAAAGCAGCTTTTTGTGAGCGCCTCATGTCTGTTTAGAAAGTGCTAATGCAAAATTTACTTGCAGCCCAACAATGTGTCAGTTTACCGGATTGAAGCTGTCAAGCTAAAATCCCACTCGCAGTTGTCGGTTTTAATGAAAACATGGCTTGAGCTTCGCCTTAAAACTTTTCTTCCAGAGGCACTGAATGCAGCAAACAGTGCCGGCCGACAACACTAACAGTCTTGTTGGTTTTGCTGAGTCAGGCTGATGCTGGGAGTGCGTGTGTGTGTGGAGCTGCATAGTGGCCAAGGGCATGTGTGTGTCTGTGTTTGCAAACATAACAGTGTGCACTGCCCACAAGCATGCATACAGAGTGTGCAGGTGCCTTCTGAAATGCTTCAATTTCTTTCACTGCCTTTGAATTCAACATTTTCTTCATGAGTGACGACTGACTGCCACGTATTCTTACCTTAAGAGCCAGTTAAGAACGTACAGAGACGAAATGAGGAAAATATTTGAGTATGAGGCACAGCACCACTGGATAACACCGTCAAACTGAAGACAAGCAAGATATGCTTAAAAATATATACATATTCAAAAGCATGGCATCAAAAGCCAGACAGACTCCTGTCCATCTAAATTTTACGCTGTTTATGTCATCAGAGCTTCTTCCTTTCACTCTCTGCTTCTCTTCTATTTTATTCTCTCGTATGTTTTATTCTATTGCCATCTCTCTCGTTTATTTTGTCTTGCTACATTTAATAACAAAAGATTTATTGTTTGCTCCTGATAAAGGATCGATAATGTCTGACTGTGTCTTTGCACATGCCTGTCACTGTGTGTGTGTGTGTGTGTGTGTGTGTGAGTGTGCCGAGGGGCTTAGACAGGATTGGGCCAGCCACGGTGACTCAGACTGGTGCTTTTTCATGCACCATTACAAAGCTATTTTTACGCCCCCACATGGTTCTTTCCCTTTGTCTTTCAGCCCTGCTCTGGTTTTGTTCGCCGTCTAAAGTGGTTTTTTTTTGTTATTTTTTTTTTCATCTTCTGTGGTCAGATACCGGTAAACTGCTATAATCAGTGACATCCTGATTTATCCTCATGCCTTTTTTTTTTTTTTTTTTTTTTTTGAAGTGATATTTCGCTTTCACATGGCATTTACAGTTTGTCACATGCACCAGGCTGAGATTTGTTCTGACCCTGTATTAGCTGTCCCCAGTATCCATAATGATGTCATATGCTCGCATCTGATTTCCCGCAGGCATACAGTAAATCCAGTTTATAACACATACACACAAAACGGAGATGTGCTACACTGCAGTTTTTTTTTTCAGATTTTTATATGGGTCCTAGGTTGGCCCATTTTTAACCACGCATACAGAGAGCTGCGCTGACAAAACTCCTTTGAGGCTCACTATGTGCACAGTATAGTCATAGCATCAAGTTAATGTCAAAATAAACCATATACTGTACATTGGGCTGCATGCATATGCAATTTAAAGTGGCCATAATAATATAATTTAATACATAATGACCATTAGACACAGAAATGACTCTGCCAGCCAGCATCTGTTTGATGTATTTACAATTGCCTTTGAACCTACAGGACATCAAAAACTCTAACTGTAGCATACTATTATTATTTTTTTTTTTTTAGCATATACAGTGTATCTATTGCATGTTTGTGTATGCTTTGGTGTGCAGGTGAGTGTCATCAGGGTACGCTTGAATATGTGCAAAGGAATCTTTCAAAGATGGGGACAGGGACATCATTCCCAATACATCGCTCTCTCTCTCTCTCTCTCTCTCTCTGTGTGTGTAGCTCTCTCTCCCTCTGAGACAGTCTTTAAACAATCAGAGTGTGATAATAGTCAGTGTGCCAGCAGCAGGGATTAGTAAATGAATGCAAAGCTCCCACATGCATCCCATCACCACTGCCAGCACAGGTGACTCGTCCAAAGCCACAGCACACAGCTCAACGTAGCAGCACAGTGTCAGACTCAGAGCTCAGGCTATGTTATCGCCTCTTTGACTCTATCTCTTTCTCTTGAAATCCTGTGCTCTTTTGGCACTGGCCGGAAGTCTTGCGGAGGACCTCTGTCTTTACCATTTGTGGATCAAAATTTAAGAAGAAGAAGAAAAAAAAAGGTGAACAAAAGCCCATCAGCTTCATGGCTGTCTCTCCTGGTGCTGGAAAAGAGGGAGCAGACAACCATTAAAACAGAGAATACTCACTAAGCATTTTGCTGGCTCCTTTATTGCAGCAGTGGTGAGACTCCATGGTAAGCACCAGAAGTGGATCGCCTGCACTTGCACCGTCGGCACTTTTACACCTAATGTTTTATGCTTCTTACTGTAATTCATTCAGTGGGAGGAACAATGTTGTTGTCATGTCTGTGTAAGTGTGTGAGGCTGCTTTTTGTGAGCTTTTGTTGTGTTTTTTTTTTTCATACTACATGTTTTTAATCTTCTTTGTATGGATGCAGATCAACAGAATTTTCCTTTCAGGGATAATACAGATGAAATCCTCCTCTTTCCCCCTCTCTTTTCCCTTCCATCTGCTGTTTGGTGACGTTATCTTCCACTATCTCTTCCTTTCTTTCCCCGGACTTTACCTTATGAATTAACTCTTTTTTTTTTCTTTTTGCAGCTGTTCCCTTTCTTTATGTTGATATGAACAGACAATTACAGCTTTTATTGAGGTTTTAAACCACATAATACTCTATAAACTGTACACTTCTATTGATTGTTTGTCCCAAGCTTACCATACTTGAATGTGCTTCTCTGACCTTCCAGGTGGACATTTGTTTCCAGACCCTTTATTAACCTACAGAAACTATTTTTTTGTGCAGGTTCCTTTAACACTGTGTACACTGAACAGTGGCTCTCAACCTTTTTGGTGTCAAGGATGCCCAAATTGATGCATATCAGGCTGCAGACCCATATTTGATTATATGTAGTCTCAGTGATCCCCATCTGATAAGATCTAGTAATTCCATAATCACCTATATTGTAGACTAGCAAATGAACAGTGAAGAATGTGAAACCTATGAACAGAAGAGTCATTCTTACACATTCTGTCACTGGACTAACATCTAGCCAATCAAATACCAGTGAGATTAAAACCTTCTCTATATTTCTGGGAACCCCCTGGAACCTCAAAGACCCCTGAAGGTCCCTGGACCCCACGTTGGGGCCCGCTGATCTAGAGAGAATGTCCATTTCGGAAAAATCTGGTAGCCAGCATAAGGGTGGTCCAATCAGCGCCACCATGATTTGCCTCAAATTCATACCCACTGCTGCAAGTTACAAAAAAGTTTTCAGTTCTCCTAGTTAAGCACTTTTGACTCTCACCTACATGCCAAGTTCAATTTTGCTAAACTTCGACCGGCGAAAATGAGTCACCAACGCTCAACCTATGAGAGATTATGTGGGACTGACCTCTCGTTCTCACCAAATTCCAAATGGAAGACGCTTTGATTTTTGCGGTGTAGGATGCACCCACAACCTCTTCTTCTTGGCCACGACTGCTTTCCTTCCTCACCGAACAGGAAGCAAAGCCAGAGCCTTCTTCTGAAGGAACATTTGTTACATGCTGAGACATTAGCTGTATCCTAAGAGCATACTAATGCTGAACAGTACATACTGTATACTAATCTTCATACTGTTTTGGCAGTTAGTATGGCATAAATTTAGCGTGTTGAACATCGTTTTTTACAAACCAGAAATGACAACACGTCGTCATGAGGTCTACGCCTACATGTCTTCTACCAATGGCCAACTTCAAACTTGAAATACAGCAAGCAAACAAATACAAAAAAGAAAAGATAAATAATAATAATAAACATGTAGCCTATCTTGAGAGAGATTTTGTTATATTTTTGGTTGCCATAATCTCCTCATATGACCATTTCCCCCTGAGACAGCAGACAAGCCTCTGTCGACAAGAGTTGATCAGTTATTTTCAACTTAATTGAAATTTTGAACTGTGAGTAGAGCCTCCTTTTCCGCTATGCACCAAAATACTTGAATACTGTGAACTGAATATGGACATCAACATCCTTGAGTATACTGTATTTATACATTAAGAATGTAAACACACTCAAGACCTGTTGGAAGGAATGTGTAGTATGCTTTTGAGATAGGGCTAATAAATAAATACCAATAAATGTTACTAGAGAAAATGCTAATCGTAGCCTAAAGTACATAACCTTCTGGTCCCATAAATCATCATCATCCTTTTCTCAACTCTCATGTTGCTTATTGTTTGATTTCTAGGTTCCTTTTCTAACTTAGCAGCTGACTTAGAGTTCCTGAATGTCAGAGCAAATTTAAATCATGCATGCAGTGTAGTACATAGACCAAAATGTGAGCAGAAACTGTAATTGTCTTTTCGGAGACAAGAGGCAGAAAAGCATTATTTTTGAGATAGACTATTGATGCCCAAAGGACCAATTTGTCTTTTCGCTTGATTTCCTCCACAGGAAGGTCAAAGCACAGGTTCAGCTACAGAACAGAGCCCCTGGAGCTGCTAAGGATTCAGCGTCTTGCTCAAACCCCCCCCCAGCAGGGTGGACGGTTTCTGCCACAAGGCCCTCCACTGAAGGACAGTCTCCTGTGCTAGCCCCGAATCTGTTTGGGGCTTGGACGAACAGGTGGATGCAATGTATTATATAAAATTCATGAATTTTAGTCAACAGCCATAGTTTAGTCAGAAAGATATCAGCCAGGAGCGGCAGCGGTGGGCAAGAGCATTCACTGGCTTGTTAAATTATATATTCACGGGGTCCTGCTTTACCATAACTAAGGTTGCTACAGTGACTGCTTCAGTTCACTTCACTGGAGTGCAGAGGGTTGAGTCAGAGGAGAGAACGAGAGAGAGAGAGAGAGAGAGAGAAAGTTTCAGCAAAAGTATGTGGTCATCTGTGTGCTTGAGAGAAAAAGAGAAATACAAATATAGATAAAGACAGAGAGAGAGAGAGAGGGAGGGAGGGAGAAAGAGGGAGAATGAGAGACTCCTGGCATGGTGCAGCCTTTGATGTCGTAGCTGGCTTGGAGCTGAATGCGGAACTCACTGA
>OMLB01026210.1:0-11655 GCA_900302555.1 Myripristis jacobus
ATTATTTCAGTTTTTTATTTTTATTTCCTCCCTGTAAAAGATTTCATTTAGTTTTTCAACTGAGTTGTACAGGTTATAGGTCACATTAAAGGTGGAAAAATTCTGAAATGATTTATCTTGGTCTCATTTTTTTACATGACAAAAACCTGGCATTTTAAGAGGGGTGTGTAGACTTTTTATATCCACTGTATATATTATATATTATTATTATTATTATTATTGTTTTGTTTGGGTATTCCCCAGCTGTTCTGTAGGACAGTAGTGGCGCTGGTTGGATGCTCCAAATGCTAACTGATAGCCTCCTGCCATTGAGCTAACTTCAAATTAACCACGTTAATCCATGCAAAGAAGGTTTAAAATTACATTACAGGTGTCACTTTCCTAAACTAAAATGCATATCTGCACATCTGCTTATGTTATTTAGGGCTTTAAAAAATCTGCGACACATCATCAAACTCGCACAAACCCCATGAAGGGGGGAAGTCCAGTTCAATGGCAGGAGGCTAACAGTTAGCATTTGGAGCATCCAGCCAGTATTCAGCACTCAGTAGCAATGAGAGGAAGATAGCACCACTACTGTCCTACAGAACAGCTGGAGGGGAAGTGAAATAATGTCACATTTTTCAAAATGAGTGAACTGTCCCTTTTATTTGCCCTCTCTGGTGTTCATATCTTTTACGACCACATGAGGACATAGCTGAGAATGAGCATTAGTCCAGTTTTTTGGTGTGTTACCCTTTCCAAGTGCTGGCTATCAGATGTCAGTGTCTCTTTATACCCAAAAAGTCTTGTGTTTCGGATTTGTTCCTGTACTTGGTTCAGATTACATGCTCACTACAAGCAAGCCACACTGAAGCTTGGGAGAAGGACCAAGACAAGCATTGTCAGACATGGTTATTTTCTCACCTGCTCAAACAGATAAAATCAAGAGAATGGAGATCAAATAAACTCCTCTGTGTCTGTGGTGTGAACGTACTCTGAAGGCAGGCTCAGACTACATTACTTCAGGTCTGATTTTCCTCTCCTAGACAAATTTTTGAGATATGAAACAAAATGAACACTCATGACCCTTGCCAATGCTCTTTAGTTCAGAGATATACTCTGACCCAGTTTTTGAGGTCTCCCAGCAACCCCAACATTTTCAAGCATGTTTGAAACTATTCCCACAAAATTTGAGATGCTCTGATGGTTTGAGGGATCTATAACAAGCAGGATCTATAACATGGGTATTGACAAAATCAGATATCACAGTATCTTCCACCCAATACCATGATATGATACTGTGACAGGATTGTAGAGATGACAGTCACTATGAAATGTGGATATGATGGCCAAGCCTCTAGAGACAAATTACAGAACAGCTTGAACAGTCTAATAAGTTCCTAAAATCACATGCTTTTCCTGTAATGCAACTTTCTTAAACAGTATATTATCAATATATTATCAATATATCGCCCAGCCGGGTGCAAGCAAATCTGTCCTGCCCAGCTTGGTAGGCTACAGGTCAGCATTTCACTTAATTATTATTTGAGATTTGTCTTTCTAATAGACAGACGGCCCTATTGCTGTTTGCACTTGTTTTCTCCTCCATATTCTGAGTTTACTTCTCTCTGTCTTCAGTTTTTGTTTTGTTTTGTTTTTTTAGCTAAATGAGTACACACACCACTCAAATGCTCACCCCTGAAAGAAAACATTGACAAACCAAGAGGGAAAAATATTTTCCAGGAAGCTGAAGTGCTTTGCTTTAATCATTTAACAATTTTGGTATTTTACATTGAGGCTATAGTGGGAACCTTGCTGTTCTGTAGCTCCTCAGGTGCCGTATGGTACAAATGCTACAAAGATTAGGGGTTTGATTCCCTCCAGGACAGTTATGGGAAACCATGTGTTCTGGACGGCCAAGAGAATTAATTGTTTTCTCAGATTTAGAGACTTGCACCCACCCATTTGACAAAAAAGCTTAAAATATGGTCACATTTTAGAGAATGTAATTAATATTTCCTTCAATTATGATGTTTTAATTCACCCACCAGCAACTTGCAACCGCAATCTGCCATTAATCAGAATGTTGATTTTTATGACCCAGTCTCTCAAAATGGATTATTCAGGATGCCCACAGACATAACTGTAATCAATGCATCACAACTCTGCAGGATGTGATTCCTACCAAGTATAAGAAGTTCACTTGTCCACATGAGTTCACTGTAAGGCCTTTACAACAAGGAACTGTTTCCATTCTGGTTTTTGAACCTAATTTTGAACCGTTTTCAGCATTTTGACCAAAAAAGAAATCTATTCAGACCCCAAGAAGTTGGTTTCCAGCTGGAACCAAAAAATAATAGGACCTGAAGTGGGAACCATGATGACAGTAGGTATGCATTATTGTACAGGAAAGATGGAGATAGAAGAGCAGTGGTGTATTGAAGAAACAATACTATTACTTTCAAGTTGGACATCTCCTGAATTTCAGGAAAAGATGGAAGAGAGTCCTAGAAGAACTAAATTATATCTTGAAATTGCTTAAGAGTTGGTGAAGCCTGGATTTGTTAGCACCTAGGACCAAATTATCAACAAGTTTAAAAAAAAAAAAAATGAAGTAGTACAGAGACTCCAAAAAGGACCTGGTAATAGTGGGGTGATATAGGATAATTATGAATTCCTTCATAGTGTGCTGGGTCCTAGACCAGCAAACCAGCAGAATGGGGCTCAATTCAGCCACATTGGCCAGTGACCAAGTGACACCTCTATCATAATGGTTCCACTCCAAACTGGTGCAAACACAGGCTCATTCCTTAGTTGGCACCATAGTTACAAGAATCCCGAACAGAACCAAAGGTTTTTTGTATGATTAAATGTAACCCTGCAGTGTTTGTGTACGCACTCTCAGTCCTCAATGGGAAGTGACTGCCCATCTTAACTCTGGGAGCACCAACGCTAAAGTTCTTGGTACTCCATCCATTCAGTGGTACTTAGGGTTAGGGTTAGGTCATTTACATTACATCAGGGTTTCACAGGAGTTTCTACTGTGTTCTATTGTTGTTGGGACTTTTCAAACTTGGGTGCCCTTTTGTATGTAGCCCACAGTGGATCAGCCGTTTCATTTTGTGGACATGGTTTTCCATGACCTTTTAGCTATTGTCACGTTTGTTTGTTTTTGCCCTTAGATCATTGTGTTTCTGTTGCAACAGTAGCATAATGTTGCAACATTTGTGTTATAGCATAACATCCTTTGTCACATGATCGTATTAAAGTTTACGATGATAACTGTATGTCTCCTAATTATGTTTATTGCTCTTGTGCTCATAACTGTTTAGATTAGCATTGTGCTGCAACTCACATCAGTGGTGCTTAGACAGCTGAAATGATACAATTCACTGTTTGTACTGGTTGTCTGTCTTTTGGTGCCTTTGTTCAGACTGATCCTTTCAGTTGTTGAAACTAGGGCAATGTTTTTGATGGATCACACGCTTGATCTAGTGGCTGTTGCCTGTGGCTAGTGTTTGAAGCATGGTGAAGAAAAAGAGAAAGAAAAGTTCATGTTAACTCTAAAACTTTTGGGAGACATCAGCTCAGTTGCAGCTGTGACCCAACAGTTTTACAGTTAACGCACATGTATTTTCTAATGTTACTGGCGATATGATCACATACGAAAATAAAAAGCGGCAACTGTCATCTAAGTTGGTTCAGAATATGCACCTATGTTTATTTATTATCACAATAAGTAAGTCTTTGGGTAAGTGTATAAATTTCCCCCACACTCTACTCCTTTTTTTCTCCTGTATACACAAATGCATGCCGGGCTGTAGTTGCATGCTTTTACTGTATAGTCTCAAACAATTCAGTCTCACAAAATTTGGTAAAATGAGCGCAAACACTGAAACGCAGATTTCATGTTGTAGATATGAGTAATATGATGATTCCTCCACAGCAAAAGGATTATGTGACAACAGCTCAACTTTGGCTGGTTAGGGTAGCTAGCTAGTCAATTTTAAGCAAGTAATACAACTTTTGTGAGGCTAGGGTTGAGGTTAGGAAACTTAAACAACTTCAGTTAAGGTTAGGTTAGGCAACTAAAATTTTGGTTTTGGTTTAGACAACTTAAAATAATTTGGCAGAGATTAGATCAACGTTTAGGCCATCGTTAAAAGAAAATACTTTTTTTTTTTTTTTTTTAAATTCGTGAAAATGAAACTTTGCACTCACTCCCACTAGAAAACCGATTTGAGCCTGGTGTGTCGAGCTGAAGGTCTACACCCATATGCCGCCCCCCTACTTTCCACCCCACTATTTCCACACAAACTACTTCCAGTTTGTAGTTGTGTCTCCCTCATGTAATCCTCTCATGGTGGGGAAACATTTTTCTTGCACTTTTCATTCTCAGAGCATGTTATTTGCATGCACATTGTGCTCATTTCACAAAATTTTGCGAGACCAGACTGTCTAGCAATACAAATCTGAAAGGCAAGACTTAACATAAAAGGGATTAGCTCACTGTGCTTTTTTATATATATTTATATGTGTGTGTACACATTATACATTTTATCTATGTATGCTTGTGTTTGTATTGTACTGTGTGACTGAGCGTTTGTATGAGTGAGACTGACAGAGAAGGATAGTGATTGAGACTGAATGCTGGACTGATGACATACAAAGTGCAGGAGTTACACTGCCCTTAGGCAACTAATAGTAGTTAGTCTGCCATATTTAGGCCTATTTCACATGGGTGCACAGTAAAAACCACATAATTACTCTGTTGCACAGCCACCTCTCCTCATTCCACTGGTTACTGTTGTTAATGTTAGTGGTTGTTTTTGCTTTTATGTTTCCTCTAATAGCATCCATACCCCTGCTGCTTCTCTGTAAAACAGGTGATGAAACAGCTGAAAAAAAAAAAATCTCTATTGTACATCACACCTCCACTGAAGCCTGTGCATTATCACCTTGTTACACTTTGGGGAATCGAATTCCCTGCATCCTCCGCATTAAGCAAATTTCTGTAAGATAACTGAAAAGCACAGGCAATGCTTAGTGACGATAATCTATCAGAACATTTGCACAGAATATTCTCTTTCTTTCTGCAAATAATTATGACTCATGATATTGACATCTAGTTCTCGCCTTTACTGCTCAAAACTAGAACATCTCTCTCAACAAAGTCCTTCCCTCACATCAAAGTGTAGCAATAAGCCGCCTGTCCTCAGTCTTTAAATAAACTGCCTTTGGTAACTGCACGCTCATATTAAAGGCACGTCCCTCGTCACATGTTCTCTGTGGGAGAACGCAGAGTGAAGTTCTCTTCTGAATTCCATGCAGTTTACCTCTGCTTATAGAGGCATGAGGTTGGAGATAAGTGCTTATTGAAATCTTGTCAAGACTTGGATCCTGAAAGCATCACTGAGGAATTGTGTGAACCTCTCAGTGATGCTTTAAGCATGTAAACTAGCATCTCACTAGTTTGGCTATGGTTCCTAGTGAGCTGATACAGATACTTTTAGACTGGAGTTGCTGATAGTGGCTGATATTTTGTGCTGATATTCAATATCTTTAACTATTTTCATTTTGACAGGGAAAAACTTTTGCAACAGCATCCATGTCACTGTGGGACATTAAAACCCTCCAGTGAAACTCCAATGAAATTATGTTATGATTGGCAGCTCATTAGCGGGATAGCTCACCAATTTTGAAAAATTTCACATTATTTCACATTATTATTATTTTTCTTTTTGTAATGGGTGAACTATCCCTTTAAGGATATACAAACTACATTGCTTTCTTTATATGAAGAGTACTGATTTATAATAAAACATAACAGAACAACTAGATGAATAAATATAATGCACACAGGAAATGTGCATGTTTTCAAGACTATAGCTGTTCTCAGGGAGGAACCTGCATCACATCAGAGATGACCCAAATGACTGGTTCATATTTGATATCAGCTCGATATACCAGTCTAATCCTAATGTGAACAGCAGAGTTTGAAACAGTGGAGCTTTTTGATTGTTTGGGATTCATGTGGAGACTTGCAACAGAGAGCAACAGGGCCATTCTCCCTCTGTTGATTCATCCCTCCTGACATTGGCATTATCAAGCGTATCATCAGCTGAGTTTTCTGTGGGATGACCCTGCCCCCATAGAAAGATAAAAGCCTCACATTGTTTCTGGCCTGCTGGTGAGTTCCTTGCTTTTCTTTCTGTGCTTATCTCTGCGCTGACCTTGCTCAAAGTTTCTCCCTCTGCAGCACAGATGACCTGAGATAACATAAGGGCAGTGTAATTGGATCAAAATGACAGCAAACGGTGCTACACTGAGAGACAGGTTAAGCTGTGTTGTCTCCTACAAACGGGATTGTTTTAGTATTCCCATGGTACCAACCAACCCCCCCACTCCCCACCCTTCCTATTGCCAGTCCCTGTGCTCCAGCTCTGCCCTCCACTCCCATGCTCCAGCACAGCGCCGATGACAACTTTGCTCATCCATGTTCATGGCGAGTGGTAATTGGCTTTTCGGTGCATGATCGGAGGAAACGCGCTCAGAGACCTCTGCATAGGGATTGGGGGCGCTAGTCACATACGTCTTGGCAAGGTCGCAGTTCAGCTGAACTCAATTTGGCATTGCAAATTGACAAGCAAGCAAATCTGGAGCAAATTGAGTGAGCGGACAGATTGATTTAAGGCCAAAGCTTGTCTTAAAGCACAAATCGGGGGCGGACATTGAGAGGTCCTTGAGCTATTCTAGAGTATATCCTCCAGAGTGTTGTGGGGGCAAAAAGCAACACTGTGCACTAACCACATTATAATGACAAAGCCCATTAGTCAGTGACAAGGTGCAGTTATGACGCTGTCATTTTATCGATACAGCAATACATCTTCATGTATGGCAGTGTGTATTCAACACTGTATTCCAGCCAGAGGACAATGGATCAAAATCGTGACACGTGGCAGTGTGGCACTTTCATCCACATTATCCTCTATGCAGATGTTACATCCACACTAGGTTATCGCTTGTGACTTTGAGTGCAATAACAGGCTTAAACTGAAGCAAGTCTACATTATGCATTGCAATTTGATTAGTCAAACCCTTGTGTCTGTTAAACAGCTTGAGTGAAGATAGGGCCCTGATTCCCCTACTCCAGCACAAACCAAATCAGGTCAGGATGCTTAATTGTAGACCAATCAACCTTTACTAATGTAATGTCACTTTTATTTAACATGAATAAATGAGAAATCTCTTTGCTTGAGGAGTGTGTAGAGTGAGGGGGAGTACTGAAGCCGGCGTGGGCATGATGGGAATGAACCGTTTGATCTGCTGAATATTAATGCTCTTCCACGATTATAAGGATTATTAGTTCTTTTCTCAACTGACAATGAAGTTATTTTCAGACCCCATCGATTAAATTATGGAGGGAATTGCCTTTGATATCAGCGTGCCCACATGAAGAGTCGCTTTTGCAATATGAGTGGTATAATTCGAGCCCATTCCCAAAGTATTGTATATTATTAAAATTGAAAACAGAAGAGAGAGATTGAGAGGAGCAACGTCTAAAACCATTTTTTGATGCTTTATTTTGACTAATGGGTTATTCAGTGAAGAAATCCTAATCAACATTTTAATTCATGTAATGAACTCTTAATTTACTAATCCAATTAACAGCATAACAAGCTGAGATATGTACATGATAGCATAGCAATGCTTACTGATTTGGGAAATGTTTTCTAGCATGACTTGCAGTAGATGGTGCACGGTGTCTCATCTCTGGACATGAATGACTAACCCTTTGTTTTCTCTTCCCTGTCTCCCCAGGTAGGACGGCTACTGTTGGTCTCTTAAACTGTCTGCTCTTGTTTCATAATGCAACTGCAGTAAACATGTATATATGTGTGTGTGTGTGTGTGTGTATGTGTATGTGTGTTCTCTGTTAATTGTCACAGGTTTAGTCCCTACGAGTGGTATAACCCCCACCCTTGCAACCCTGACTCGGATGTAGTGGAAAACAATTTCACCCTGCTAAATAGTTTCTGGTTCGGAGTTGGAGCTCTCATGCAGCAAGGTAGACGCCTCTGCCTGCCCCCCTTTATAGCACAAGTCCCACTTTTTTGCTGGGGGTCAACCTTGCTCTTTACCAGGCCCGTGACCATGCATGGGGGCCTCTGTGCATGTAGCTAGATGCTTCCTAGTAGCGTGGGTCCAACAGGATGGGCCGGGTGTGTCTTGGGATTTGAGTGATGTGATTTAGTGAATGAGGATAGCAGAGCAAGGTGCTCCTGCATGCTCCCCTCCTCCTTGCTCCCTAGCTACTCCTCCCTTCCCTCCTTCCTCCTCCTCATTCCTCTCCCAGCCTATTCACAGCTATCTCAACAGGTAAGTGTATCCATGCCAGAGTAACTGAGACGGGTAAAACGTGTGAGACTGAATGAGAATGAGAACTCAGCAGTGCGCTATCTCTTAGCCTGCCTCTGTCCAGTTTTATTGTCTTCTGCCAAACTGATGCCATATCTTCTCAACTAGTCTCTGTCTTTAGATTTAAACAAGAAATGTGACAACGAAACGTTATGAAAACCACATCTTCAAACACTGTAATGATATAATTTAGACAATTCAATGTTCTGACTGGACTGCATGTTAAAGGACCATACCAGTGATTCTGCATGTTTAGCCCAATATCTACACAATGCAAGGCATATTTATAATACTTTTCCTTCCTTCACAATATGAAAATGAACTTTCAGAGACTTTAAACTTTCTCGTTTTCCATCACTGTAATAAAGTTGTCTGCATTAGTTTTCCTAAAAGCAACAGCACTGTTGTGTTTTGATGACTTGAAATTGGACGGAGCGAAATGGTCCGGGGAAACGTTTGCTTTACACAGCCAATTATCAGTTCTGTGCTTTAAACTTTGTTCACCGCAGAGGCACAACATTATAAGGTGACTGTTTAAACCAAAAATTTAAATTTGAATATGGAGGGATTTTTTTTATTATATGTTGTAAAATCTTTAGTACACCTATGTGATTTGCAAAATGGTTTGTTGCAATGTAAAATGTGGAGAAATGGTAATAAATTAGCCAAACACTCAAAATCACTGGGATGGTCTTTTAAGATGGAGATATGTTGCATTTTGTCATTAGCATTTTTGACTAAGCAATGGGCAATGCAACATATTTGAAACAGATAGCGATGACGTTAGGGTCTGGAGAGCATGATCTCTATGGCCTGTGTCTGCCTTGCATCTCGTCAGTGGAATGGAGCACAGACAGTACAACAGATGCTATAACTAATGATGCTACTGCAAGGGTGCGGAGATCTCACACTTCCCTAGAAAGAATTTAATAGCTCATAATGTAAGCTCTGGTTGGCTGGTTGCATGCTATAACTTACTTATTCTGCATGCCTGATAATATCCCATAATTAGTGACTGAGTGATTTTTCTTCACAGGTTTTGATACATTTGAATCTTAAGTCACAAATAACGTGTCAGTGTAGCCATTCCCATGCCCTGTGCTCCCCTACAATCCCAGGAAAACAAAGCCTTTTACAAACCTTCCAAACAACATGATACAAAGGCATAAGTCAGATTTTTTTCAAATTCGCATGTTTATGCAACTAACTCACAACTAGTTGGTTAGGATTTCTGTGAGCATCATGTGTGTTGTCTAGTGTAGTACAGTATAAATAGTGTTGTTTAGGTGAAAAGGATACGTAGGGTTGACCAGTTGAGAAGATGTGGCTGAGGGTCAGAAGGCTATGGGGTTAGACTGGAGGAACACACTGTGTCTGCATGGCACCGTGCTGGTCTACACTGTAGAGAGGCTCCCCTGCCCAGTGGCTTGCCCTGCCCCCCAGAAAACTGTGGGATGTGCTGTTTGGTCATGACGATACCTTGGGTACATGACAGTCAGCCCCAACCAGGTTCTGTTTGGGATCGACTCACCCCTCTGAGCGGATCGGTCCTCTTTTTCTTTTCTGGTTTCTGAGGTGAAACGGGGTAAGAAGCTCTGAGCTGGTAAAAGGTTCCACTTTCAAACAAACCCGCATCTGATAGCTGGCTATGGGTCACAATCACAGCATTAGCAGAACCCACTGCTAATATTACAGTTGCAATAATGATGAATATGTATCTGTTTTTGTGCCTGTTATTGTGATTTTTGTTCTTTGGTGTGGTTTGATGAATGGGCAAAGTGGGTGGCTGGTGGCAGTTCTGGGTGACTTTGATGTAGTGGTTGAGCCATGTCTGACAGTGTGGCTGGCTGGTGGCTAATGAGAGGTTAAAGGAACACACCCAGTTTTGGGGCGATTGCATCATTGGTCAACCTAGATGTTACATGATGATACTACACAGGCATCAAAATCCTCCACAGGTTCCAAATACATTGCTGGCTCTGGTGCTCCATGCTAACACTGAGGAAAAGGTTTCATCCATGGATACGTGATGAGTCTACAGTACAGACCAAATGTATGGCGTGATCAAATGAGCATCAGCAGTATAGTGGCCGGCAAAATGCACATCTGCATTGGCTGTATGGTGCAGCTGCTTTAGGAAACAGCAATGTTAATTGGAAATGTTCTGCTTCAACCTAATGGAATAATTTAACTATTATAAACCTGGGATTCCAAGTGAGCGCAATTCACTGCAGTGAACTATCTGGTATGAGAAATGAAAAGTGGGTACTCCGGGTCACTGGTCTATGCAAAACTGAGACTCAGCCACTTGTCATTTAGAATAGACCTTTTTCACAGCAGCCATTTTGGCATGAAAAAGCAGGGTGAACACAGCTAACTGCTAATAACATTAATTATGGTTGTGTTCCTTTTAAGTGACCCAAAGCCCCTCCAGTGACCCCACATGAACAACAGCAGGGCCCTGCCTCTGTTTGGCCATAATAGAGCCTTAGAGCCAGTGTCAGTAGTAACACCTGTGTTTACCTGCTATCTCATGTCAAAACACAAGCTAGCTAGCTAGGGTAACTACCATTGTAAATGTGTCTACTTTTTGAAAATAGGAAACTCTCAGAACAGTTGTGTGTGTCTGTGTGATGTTTTATATGTTCAGAACTATAATTCTGTACAGTGTTTGGAACTACTTTTTACAAAGGCTGCAGCACATTCATAACCCTCCACAGAGCAGCCCTAAGAGCAGTTTAGAAAGTTGTGGGTTGCATAATGTGGGTGAGCCAGCAAACCTTTTAGTAACTACATTTTTTTGTTAGATAATTTCAAGAAAAAGACATATATAATGTCCAAAAACAGTTGCCCTTTTGGATTGTGTTGCAGGCTAGCAAGAAGCTGCAGTGGTGTTTCTTGTCACTAAAGCTATGTTATGCAATGTATGATTAGAAATGATTTTTAAATAATAAACATTTTAATACAGCCTGGGCTGAAAACTACCAAACCTATTCTTTATAGTGTTAGAATGGAGCAACACAGTCAGTGATCTGCTGGGGATTTTGGTGATTTGGTGGTCAGTGTTCTCATCTCTTGACAAGTATCCTGATCAAAGGAGCAATTGACCCAAACCGTGATGTATTCCTGGGTGAAGCAGCAATAGGGGGACTTATAGGGGGCAGTGTAGATGGAAGGAGGGAGTGGAGGGGTGCAGACTCCTCCACTCCCTCCTTCCATCTACACTGCCCTATCCATAGTGGAGGGATCGAGTTG
>OMLB01026210.1:11675-22678 GCA_900302555.1 Myripristis jacobus
GAGTTCGCTGTCATGTCCTTCCCTGCTTGCTCTCTCTATCCTAGACAGCTCACTCAGAGGACTGCAAGAAAGAAAGAAAGTTTGAGGCAAAGTGAGGGTGTAGATTGAGTCTCTCACAAAGAGAGTGGAGCACAGAGTTCTTAACCTCCTATCTTTCTGACACTTTATCGGCTTTGCCTCTGAGTGAATGTGCAAAATCCCGGCTTTCAATTGCTTAAGCTGCTTGAGTAGAATAGTCCTGATATAACCCAGGCCCACCTCTTTCACCCGGACAACAAACCTCTCTCTACCACTCTACCCACGCACACATGCTCCTACATGCTCTGTCTACATTTTGCATAATACTTGAATGAAACCGCTCACATTAACGGAAGCTTTGTGTCCTTCCGTCCACCCTAGACTAATGGATAGAAACTGTCTTGGTGATTGATGCGGTATTTTAAGTATGTGTGCAACTCCTTGTAGAAACTAACACGTCCAATTCAGGTTTTCATATCAATTTTAGACTTTAAAAGCAAACAGAATAGTTACCCCTGGGCAAGTGTGATTCACATCCCCACCATAGCAATAAAGTTCAGTTCATCAGCCCCAACCACAAGCGCTGCCCACTCTGTCCATGGTGTGTATATGTGTGTGATTGTGTGTGTGAATGAATGAGTGTGAGTGTGTGTGTGCGTGTGTGTCAGTGTGTGTGATCCAGGCAGCAGATGCAGAGGGTGCTGCTCCTCTTCCAGCCCAGGGCCAATCCGGGCCTCACCCCTCCCTCTGCTCCTCTTGTTCAGGCTCTGAGCTCATGCCGAAAGCCCTCTCCACCAGAATTGTAGGAGGTATCTGGTGGTTTTTCACCCTTATCATCATCTCCTCCTACACGGCTAACCTGGCGGCCTTCCTCACCGTAGAGCGCATGGAGTCGCCGATTGACTCAGCAGATGACCTGGCCAAGCAGACCAAGATAGAGTATGGTGTGGTGGAGGACGGATCCACCATGACCTTTTTCAAGGTTGGTTACAGCTGCTCATTGCAAAGTTTCTGTGACATATTGTCTGAAAAACATGACATCTTTTGAGTGAGTACCATAGAACACAAAAATGTCCATTTTGCTACTCTCTATCACCAGCTGATATAACACAATAGTGATTCAACCTTGCCTGGTTCCTGGACCCCATGACTGCAATAACTCAGTGGGGTCTGGCCATGTCTCTATCACAGATGATTTACACAACTCAGTGCTTGTCCCGCATATGGGCCAAGACTGTTGGTCAGCATTAAACCAAAAATAGTAGGTTAACTGATTGTGCCATCCGGCATCGCTGCAACAACAGCAACTTTTAGACTGGCTGATTGTTCATCTTTTAATTCATTGATGCTTTAACATAGAAGAGAATTGAAGAAATCACCAACTTTAGCATGCTGTCAGTAAATTAGCCATTGTCATGTTTGTCACGGCCATTGTCATGTTTGTTTACTTATCTGAAGTGAAGGTATCATCAAAGAATTTGCTGACTGGCCAATCAGGCATCTTGCTCAATTCTAGTCAAATATATGCCTGGGACAGAGAGCAGTTGGAATTGCCACATAATTAAAAAAATGTGGGTGCGGTGATCCACAAATGGATGGATCCAGGCTAGATTTAACCTACAGTGCATCCAGTTGAGGGTTTGACTAATATGTACTTCCGAAGACCGATACAAACACTGATATAGATTGAGGGTGGTCATTGCCTCATTGATAAAAATTCAGTATTCAGGGGACCTGAGTGGTGCAACAATAAAAGGCACCCACCCACCCAGAGAGCTGGGTGGGTGGGTATTCCTGGGGAATATGACCCGTGCTGTATGATATAACAGCTGATTCAGGCTTCACAGATGGTATGAAAACTATAGTCACGATTGGAGTGAATGGGTATGAGAAAGTCAGCCTGATGTAGTCTTGGATCATCTGACATGTCCGGTTCAGATCTGAACCGTTTTTATACTTGTTTGAGATTGTTGCCTTGACTTTTATTGTGCCAGAGTGCTACAGTTTGTTACACTGGCCAATTAGGTTGCAGCAGGATATGATCATCATCACTCTGTTTACTGTACAGAGGGCATGATGCAACTTTTATTAGAACTGTCTCACCTTCAGCTCTCTTTGTAAATCCTTTCCACCCGACCCTGTAGCCGCCTTGAGCCTGTTGTCTTTTTCTGCTTTCTCCTCTTCTTCTTTAAGGTGGCCTGTTGATCCATAATTAGTGTCTTTGTCTTTATTGTTGCTGATGATCCATCTGGCTTTCTGTCTTGTGGGTTAAAGAGGCCAGACCTACGAGACTTCAAAATCTTGAAGTCAGACCCACTCTGGACTATAAGCAGTCCCTTGTCTTGTCTTGGACTATCGTAATATGCAAACACACATCATGGCCTCTTAGGGTGTTTTCGCACAGGCAGTGTTTAGGTTGGACCAGTTGAACTCTGGGTCCAAGGGTAGTTCGTTTGGGCCGGTGTGAACACAACAATTGTACTCAGGTGTGCACCAAGACCACCCTGAAGGTGGTCTTGGTTCAGCTACAGTCAAACTCTGAGTTGAAAAGGCAAAACTTACCTAGTCGCTCATCGGTATCTGTGTATGATGAAGACCTCATGATTCAGGAGGATTAATCTTGCCTCCTCCTGAATTGTGCTGATATTTGACTTTGGCGTATCAAATGTGTCAACATATTTTTTTCAAGCCACAGCCGTGCTTCATTGTCAAACTCTATCATTTGCTGAGAGTAACAAATACAGATAATAGAGAATGAAATGACCAGCGCTACAAACACACCACATACTTGTTGTGTCTCCTTCATTTTTTTTATTAGACTACCGTTATGTTTTTATGTAGCTGTGATCAAGACATTGACATGACTGGTTAATATTTAATATAGTATCAAACCTAACCCAGTACATCAACACTTGTACATTTAATGTTTTTAATACCTGGTGTCTGGTGGCACTGTCTTGCCTGCAGTACACAAAGTTATGCATTTCACATTTCTGTTTAGTTTTGAATGAACAAATAAGAACAGGGCAGAACATGATCAACATAGTAAAGCAAGTGAAAACAAGTTTAGTGTGAATTTGAAGACCACCGCCAGCTCTGTTGGTGAAGCTGACTAGTATAACATCTTCAAATATCAATTCCACCTGTTTGACTTTTTGTTTGAGTCTCAGGAGTGTGAGTCTTTTGTATGATCAGTTCTACAAATACAAGTTATGAGAGCAAGTTACACAATTGTAGACATTGTGCTGATTACACTTTCATTTATAGATTTGAGTAAGGACATAAGCTAGCTGTTTCTCACAATGGCACACTTATATTGAGCTGAAAACCGCTCAGTGTAAGTTTTGGTTCTAGCCGAGAAAGCGTCAGTCAACACGGTCAATCTAGCTAAAAACACACAACAACAGAAACCTGCAATAAAATGAAAAGAAAGAAACAGTTTTAGAATTATATATTTAGCTCAACAACATAGTGTCAAATGATCACATACAGCTGCAGCATCTCATAGTAACAGTATCGGGTTGTGTCTTGCCAGGCTGTTCTCATTAATCCCCTCATTCCAGGATTATATAGGATCCCTGCTGAGAATATTGCATTTATCCAGTCATTTTTAAGATCTCCATAATCCATGCAAAAGATCTCTTTGTGATTTTGCTCTGTGCTGTCTTGTCTTATGCATGTATTGCAACATTGCAGCCACACAGCTGCAACGTTGCACGTTTTCACATCCCATTTTCATCCATCTGGGTGTAAACACACTGGTATTCACAGGCGCCATGTACACCAAGCACATGTAGTATCTGTGACTAATGTTTGTGTGTCTTGAGAATGCATAGTGTCTCACATATTTTCCTCTTCACCCACTCTCTCTCTCTAGCGCACACACACTAATTCATTAGCAAGACAATGTGGTGATAGTTGCACCATCTCTTTATCATTTCACAATACAAATTACTGAAAACAACAGTTGGTGTGAGACGCAGCATATGTGCTTGTTAATCATCCTACCTATGCCGAGGTTCCCACTGGAACCAGAATGTATTTTGCCAGTATAGCCTCAGGTCAAACACTGTGTGGATCCTGGAATCCAAATTATTTCTGCCATTTTATTGCTCTGGATTGTCTCTGTACTCTTTAGTTTAAAGTTCTTACAAATAATAGCAGTAAGTGTTAGGAAAGAAGAGCATACACAACAGCTTTGATGGCAATATAGCTATAATAGTTGGAGATTACAATACTGAATCTGCCACTAACCACCATTGTAATATGAAAGCAGCACAGTGATCCATGAATTTATTAAGGGAATTTCTTTTTTGTGTGTGTGTGTGGGGGGATAAGATTAATAAGGTATTAACAGTGCGTTATTAATCATAATATGTTTCCTACAGACAGCTTAAGTATTGAAAATTCAGATAAAAGTCATAACATCATGTATTCACAATAAGTCTCTTGTGCTAGAGTGTCACCCAGCCATCATATGTAGTCAACTAAATTTAGCAATGTAATCTAACACACTGTGAGAGTGACATAAAGACATATTGTTGCCCGTGGTGCCCTAATGAATAACCCATATGATGTGACGCTAGTATACTGTAGTGGTTACTCCCTAATCCTCAATGTGTGTCATGCAGGGTGGCAAATTAGCACACACCACCTGTCAAATGTGGGTAAATATTTGCAGTGGCAGTAGACTTTTTTGTCAGTCAGAAAACAGCAAACAATAAAAAAACAAAGTAGAAACGCCTTATGGAAGAAGATTATTTAATGAAAGGTGGTGAAAGGATGAGACGGAAAAAGAACAGAACATGACTGTGTAGTGTCTCCTATGCTGAGTCTCAGGTAAGAGATAAGTTCATGTGTCATAGGGACAAAAAAAAATCAATGAATAAATAAAACAGGAAGCAATTAACCCTGTGACACCTTGGCAAATTTACTCAAATTAAAAAAAGTAATTAACAAATTATTAAAAAAAAATTTTAAAGAAAGAAAAGAAATTAGCACACAAAATAGACCAGGAAATTAGGCAAAAATGACCAGAACATTTGCATTTTTTTTTCATAAAATAACAGGAAAACACCTCATAAAATGATATATTTAAATGTCAGATCAGTGATGCTGGGCTGACATGAGATTCTTTGTCTTTAAATGGTTGTGAAAGGCATTAAATGCATTTTACAACCACTTAAGGGCCACGAGTCTCCCAGTGGGCACAGAAAATGTTTATTCTAAATATAATTATCCAAAAAAAAAGTGTCTGGGAAAAACTCTGCAGCTGTTTCACTCAGCGAAAATGCTTAGAATTGTACCAAAAAAAAAAAGCCTTTAAACTAATGCTGAATGCTGCAGCCTATGTCCTCTGTAATTATGATGGAATTTGTAATAGTAATTAATAATTATTATTAGTAATTACATATTAGTTAACACAAATTAACTGGTGAGCACCTTTGCAGTTTGAAGGACTAACTTTCCCCTCTTCCTTTATGTCTTCTGTAGCGTTTAACACCTTGTTCTTGTTTGTATTTAAGGAGTTTTAATGGACCTGCGTAAATGCAGAAGGCATTTGTGCCCCCTGGAATAAATATATTATGTACATACGTCCTGTCTGAGGTCTAAAAGAGATACTGTCCTGATGATGGATGAGTGTTTTGATCAGACTTATCATCAGTCTCTGTTGATTCAGTGCTGCACTCTCCCAGCTGATGTGTCCATGCATTATAATCACTATTCAAAAACAGGGAAAAAAATATAATACCCCTGCTGTTTGGGCAATTATTGACTTACATTTATTCCGTAAAAATACATGTCTAATGGTGGTTAATTATGTAAATGTCTTTGCGGGATAGTCTCTGAAGCATTGAATCATCTTGCTCGTCTTTCCTTGGTTTTGCAGCCGTGACATTCCCTATGGACCGCTGTTACAATAACACTGAATAATTCAATAAGCAAACACACACTGCTGTGTCTCTCTCTTATTACCTAATAAAATCACGTCTTATTAAGGACCCTGGCAATGCTATTGTTTCGCCTTGTGTGTGTGTAATCCGGCAGTGTCTAGCGGGAAAGACAGTGGCCATGTGAATGGCTGGATCTGGCCTGGTTGCATAGGGCTGGATTGTTTTTCATTAGCCGTAAGACAGGAGGAAAGAAATATCTCCTGAAAGATAATTTAAAGGGAAAGCAGATGAAACGTATCAAGATGATGAGCTTGATACCTAAGAGAAAGGAGAGTGAAGCAGGAGGCAAAGAGAAGAGATGGGATGAAGAAAAAGTAAGATGTGAGTACTCTGCAGCTCACTCCAGCCCACGGGTGTATGATCCAATCTGTTTGTGTTCACACAGGTCAGAAGAAAATAGCTGCATATGCTGCGATAACAGATAAGTAGAAGGCAATATTACAATTCAGCTGCACTGAATCCAAGCCCGTCTTCTTTCAGTGAGATTTAATCCAATGTCAGAGTGCTTTATTCAACCTCTTTCCCCTTTTTGCACACTTGACCTTGGCAAGTGCCTGTGGACTACATTTACATTTTACATTTTAGGCATCTAAGTGATACTCTCATGCAGAACAACTCACATTAAGAGCAAACAGTAGAATAAGTAGCACCAATGTGATATCTACATCATGGAACAAAATAGCCATAAGAGCAGGGAAGGTTGGAACCATAAGCATACAAAGTGCACAGAGGGCTTAGGTGGCTCAAGGCTCAATGTAGGAGGTGCACAGTAGTTTAATCACTGCTGTGTGTACCGTTTTTAAAAATCAAATTAACAAATTTACCATGCTACCCCGGTATAATCACCATAAACATGGAAAAAAGGCCATCGGCAGCCCCAGTGTCATGCTGGTGGTATTGTTGAGTGCTAGTGTTTCCATAGACATCATGAAAGCAACCCCATTCTCTTGTTTTGCCGAGCCTTGAAGCCAGTTTTTTGACCAAATCCAGTATGGTGCCAGGTCGTTTCATGGTGCATGGTGCATGGAAACATTGGTAGGACTGTGGAACTGTATGCAGCTCATCCTCGCTCGCAGGGTGTCAAATACTGCATCATGGTCAAACCTGTCTGTGAGTGATACCAACAGCAAAGGCATCCTTTGACATCTGATACTGATGCAAAAGGCACCCATTAGAAGATAAAGGCAGCCTTTGTTGTCTGTATGACACATGGAGGATAGTGACATTGTAGGAAGAGTGATAAATTCCACAAAGGATGGCGGGCATGCAAACCACAGGATCTTCAAATACGAGACCCAAGTTTGATTCCCATTTACCTTCTGTGTGTGACCAAGACCGTGTCCACTTTCCATTTTGTTTCTTAAACCTAACCTTGCCCTAACCTTAACCAAGTGGTGTTGTTGCGTAAGCCTGTGGAGATTGAAGTAACCCTAACCATGTGACACTGACATGTGATTAGGGTTGCCAACCGTCCCTTGAAATACGGAATCGCCCCTTATTTGGCAACCAAAACACATCAATAAGGGATGCACTTTGTCCATTATTTTTGAGAGTCTGCCCCCTTTCCTGCTGTTTGACCAATGAGCAGAGTCAGTGAGTGTGCACTCCGTTCATTGGTCAAAGCACTGTCACTCAGTGTTGCTAAGCTACAATGCGCCCGCCCCACCACAGCAACAGCAGCAGGTAACCTGGAGCCAGGAGGCAAAGATGCATCAGTCTGCTCCAAGCTGAGCGCAGCGTGAGGCTGGAGCCAGTGCCTGTGCGCGCTGTGCCCAAATTGAAGATTTTTTAACTTGGGCGCAGCGCCCTGCGACGTCACCTCGGCACGTCCAATAGGAGAGAATAGTGGAATCAGAAAAAAATCTGGCGGATTTTGGCAGAACGGCAAAACAACAATGGAGGAAAGCATCACTGTGGCTGTCTCTCTGTGTGCAGAGCTGTGGGACACCAGACTACAGTCCTACCGTGATCTCATTAAAAAAGCACAATCATGGAGAGAGATATCCAACAATTTGGGAAAACCAGGTGTGTTTAAAAACTGGCAGAGATATATGATGTTTTTGCTTTCCACTATAGGCGAGATTTTTTTTCTGCGATTAAATACCGAATACGTGCACGACGCGCGTGCGTGCTGCTCTGCGCCCGTCTACGCTGTGCCCAGCTCAGAGCGCGGCCCAAACAGTGCGCTATGTGAGAGCCCCTTAAACGAATAATGAATAGTTGCAGTGTTACAGTCAGTGCATATCACTGTTCACATTTTGTGAATGAAGCCTGTTTATTTTATAATGTTTCAAAGGAGTGTGACATGGCCTCATTTCAGTATTAACCTCTGAGCAAGCTGCCCATTCTGTTCAGATTTTGGGAATAAAGCCTCATTTTACTGTAACTTGATCATTTCATCATTAATCACTGCAGGACGTCCCACATCTACGTTTCCAGCAGGCTAGACAAACCATCATAGCTAACACTGTATAAGGCTCCTTCACATAATCCATGTGATCGTTTCCATTGTGACATGTTCATTTTCCTACAAAACAGCAGTGAATGAACAGTGAACATCGCCTTCCCATCTAACAATATAAAAACGCTTGTGTAAGCTCCAATGCTGTTTTTCATTGTTATTAAATTGCATATAAACATTTAAAGTATAATACAGATTAGTGGGTGTAACGAGTGTGATGTGACACTAAGAGCACTGCTGTGTTCTCAGACTGAACGGAAACACACTTCTGACCTGTGTTGACGTGCTGTGTGCTGCTGTGAGTTCTGCTCGGAATCATCCCGACGCTCCGACTGGCTAGCTTTGACCGGATGCTACAGCCAGCAGCAGAAAACTGCCAACAAGCTGCAGCGGGCTGAGCAGATGTGACTCTCACAAAACTAAAAAACAACCTCGTACAACTGCAGGCTGCTGACATCTCTCAACCACTTCTTCTTCTCTTGGTTATTGGCGTGTTGCAACCAACCTCAATAGGTGCATATCGCCACCTACTGTACTTGAGTGTGTATCATCATGGTGACATGTACTTCCGGTTGCAATCTAACTTGTACTAAATAGGCACCCCACTTCTTAACGAACCCATAGACATAATATACGTAGACGCCTCATAGGGTGCAGCTGCCCATTGGAGCTGACGTATCAGCGCGGCCGCCATCTTGGATGGGTCTCTAATGCGCCCCCAGTGCATTTATTTCTACTGCGGAAGGTGTATCCCCAACTACAATAATCCATAACTCCCCGAATTTTTACCCGATTTTCCCACGGTTTGGTTTGTTACAAACAGCAGAGATTCAGTTATGATACAGGATCACACATTAAAAATACGTACTTTCATGCTGAAAGACTTTGTATTATAACAAAGACATATGGTATGGCATATAGATAAATGTATAAATTTTATAATTTAATAAAGAAAGAAAGTTTGATTGTTCATTTGAATTTATTTTTCATTTTCTCACACACACACACACACACACACTCACTCACACAAACACACACACACTCACTCACTACTGCTCACTACAGAGCTTTGAAGACTCAGTCACAATAAAACCCTCCCGTCTAAGAGCAACTTCCCATTGCCTTCTCAAGCCTGTATCACTGGGAAACCTTTAAAAAGAAAAAAAAAAACAAACAGCAAGAGTCAATGAGAGAGAGTACCAGTTCCTGCTGTAATAACGTTACACGTAAGTAACGTTTGTTACGATGACATAATATTATAAATGGTAAAATAACCAAAATTATTGTTCAATCTTACTTGTGAAAGGTAACCCCACGCGATCTGGTTTGAATAGTGCGCCGATTATTGCAACCGTAAACTGCACAAAAAACCGGCATTATTGCTAGCTCTCCGTTGACACCTGTTGACTCTGGTGCTAGCCTAGAGTGAAGAGACGCATCCAATATGGCGGCGACGCAGGATTACGTTCCAGCACCTCATGAGGCGTCTACGTATATTATGTCTATGGACGAGCCCGTCGTGTTTTGTAAACCATCAAACGGGAGGAAAACCGGAAACAGACAATGTTAATCAATAATACTTAAATAACAATACGTCTTCCTGTCAAACCTTCAAAATAAGGCACTCATGGGAGGCGGGCGCTCAAGATTTTTTAATACATTGCACCACAACTGAAAATTTAAAACTCAGAAATCACAAATTGGCAAAATATTAAATCACTTAAACATTTAAAAGTTGTTTTGGAGTATGATGTCATATAGTACGGAAGCCCTAAAGGGCCATACCTACATACTTTTTATTTCCTCCGTTTTCCCGTGATAACGAGATAATTTTCCCCCGTTTTCCCGTGATAACGAGATAATTTTCCCCCGTTTTCCCGTGATAACGAGATTTTTTCCTCCGTTTTCCCGTGATAACGAGATAATTTTCCTCCGTTTTCTCGTGATAACAAGATAATTAATTCGAGATCTCGAGAAAACAAAACGATTGTCTGGTCCAGTTGTTCCCAACCCAGTCCTCAAGGACCCCCTGCGCTGCAAGTTTTTTGCTGCAGCTCAACTCTTTCACACCTGATCCATGTGGGCCTCATGCTGATTGGCTGAGCCAGATCTACCTGAGCAGGGCACGCATGAAGGTGCATGGGCTTTAATTGGGTCAGGTGTGCAAGAGCAGAGCTGGAACAAAAACCTGCAGGGCGGGGGAGCCTTGAGGACTGGGTTGGGAACCACTGTCTGTTAAATCATTGCAGGAACATCATTCAGTATAGCAATGTCAGAGGAGCAGGAGAATATCGATCACCGCATTACATATTCTTCAATCAAGGTCTGACACAGGCTGAAATGTCACGTGTGATGGAAATCTCAGGCCTATCACGTTTCATTCATTCAATTCATTCATTCATTCATTCAAAACGGAGGAAAAATATCTCGTTATCACGAGAAAACGGGGGAAATAAAATGTATGTATGTATGTCCCTTTAGGGCTTCCGTAGTTTAGGGCTTCCGTACTTTTCAAAGTCTACAATATTACAATCGAAAACTCTCATAAATATCAAATGATTAATTGATAG
>OMLB01026214.1:0-15166 GCA_900302555.1 Myripristis jacobus
GAACAGGAAAGGTCAAGATGTTTAGAACTGCTGTGTCTGTCTTATGCATATCTATTTATCTATCTAATAAAAGATAAGATGCAATATATCTATTTATAGTTTATAGATAGATAGATAGATAGATAGATAGATAGATAGATAGATAGATAGATGAGTTAGAGACTCAGAGACTCGGTGTCTTTATAAAACAGTGCAGACATATTAACAAAAATATACAGACACACAGGGGGAAACAGAAAATAATAACTCCATAAAAGCCACTGCAGAGCTGAGATGTACCATCAACAGTGTAATAAAATGTATGATATTAAGCTGGGATTGCTTGTATTCTTTATGTCCCTGACAGGGTGAGGGCATGCTCTCTCTGTATCTCACTCTGCCTCACTCTGTCCTCTCTCTGTCTCTGCGTTTGGGATGCATGTCTATTTTTCCTTGGCACACCAGGCTCAATGGGTAGTACATCCCTTCTAAGAAGAAATAATGACTGATAATAAACCAAAGGGCCTGTTAAAGGATCAGCTGTGGTCTGTGTACATACAACAGCCATATGTCTGGATAATGCTGGCTGCCCTCTCATCTTGTCATCTCACTAGGGAGAAGGAGGGAGGGGGTCCATTACAGTCACACATATGCTGCCTCTATATATAGGTATATTGTTCACATATTAAACAGTTGCAAAGACGAAGTACTGCTAGTTAAAACTCAACTAGCACAATAATTCTGAGAGTACATTAAGTAAAGGTTGGAACATAGGACTGCTAACAATAGTAAAATATTATAGAAATCGAGATCAGCCCAAACAGGACCACTGCTTCTTAAAAAACTGTCTTGCAGCTGAGGGCTGCAAACAGAAGGCGCAGAGGCAAAAAAAAGGAGGCTTGCATTCAAAAGAACTCTAAGTGAATCATGACACACCCAATCCTGTCATTAGAAGCTAGACAAAACAAACAGCAAGACAATGCACTTGTTAAATATTAGACCAAATTAATAGCAATAATCAGAGATACACATTTGTTATTGGACAGAGAAGCAGGAGGAAAAATATCACAAGTCAAACCAGTAAGATGTATTATATCTGAATGTCATTGTTATTACTGACATTATTTTATTGTCATTAACTATGCTCAGCACATTGGCTACTGCCAATAAAGCTCAACTTTCATTAGCTACCACCTCTTTCTATTCTCAGATTGTGTCTCTGCCCATTGCACACTAAAGAGTCCTCCCTAAATATATTTAAACCAGAAAAATTAGCCATGAAAAATGTTCGAGATAATCATGTCTGTTTCAGCTCGTCTGCAGCTGGGTTAGGTGGCATTGTTGTGCTTTATTTGTGTAAAGCACTGCATGTGCATGTCATCATAAAATGGCAGAGAAAAGCCACACTAATTACACTGAAGCACAGGTCTGAAGTTCTTTGCTGCTGCGGCATCCTCTCTGAATGCTGTTCTACACCCAAAAACGAAGCCTTTGATTTGTACTATGTATGAAGAAGAAAGAGCGGAGGAGGAGAAGGGGGGAGAGGGGGATGAGAGAAATGAAGAACACTGAAAAACAAAAAAACAAAACCAAAAAAAAACCAAAAAAAAAAAAAAAATAAGAGGCCAGACCAAATGGCTGAAGGGCTGCTTGGATAATGCATTAGACAGAGATGGCACTCAGAGCAGCTACACATGGTAAGAAATGCACTGCTTCACCAAATGTCCTCCCCCCCACACACATTTTTCCGGAAAATGGAAGAAGGAAAAACAAATAAGTGCCTTTTCACATTCACTATTCTATACGATTTATCTAAAAAATAGATACTAGGTCCCTAATTGGAGCTAAGACAATGTCCCATGATGTGTGACATGATTTTCAACAACTACTAACCAGCCGATATTGTTAATGAATGAAAAACATGACACTCTGTACCGTGAGTGCTATTCGAAATCCATGGAGCCCAATCTATGCCACATATACATGCAGCAGAAGTGAGTAGAGCATAAAGCCTGCAGTCTGAAATCACAAAAATAACAGTAGATATAACGGTTGAATAAACGCGTAAGCACTGTTGAAAGCAACTACACACCCCCACAAAAACAGAGGGGAATCAGAAGGCTTAGGGATTGACTGTTCACCGATATTGATTATGATACACACATATTCCATGGCAGCATGTGGGTGATGTAGTGCGGCTTGCCGAGGATGCTAGCGCATCCTTGCTAAAACAAGCTTAGCCTGGCAGGGGGAACAGGGCACAGGATAACAGGAGACGGCTCAAAGAAAAGAAATGTACTGTACGGCTCTGTTGCCTTTCTGTACATACTGTCCATTACACAGTATCAGCTGAGTATTTAATTAATGACAATAGCAGTGTGACATTTCAGTTCCATCACATCGCGCCACCTCCCCATCAAAGGCCTTGTCCCCTTCCTTTTGCTCCCCAACAAAAAAAGCCGATGCTTCCATCGCTGAATCAGGAGTCCACCCTGCCCTGCACAGCACAGTTGCATTTCTAGGCCAGTCACTACTGTGATCTGCAAAAAAAAACCTAAATAAAACAAAGCAGGCAAGTAAACAAACAAACAGCCATCTCCTCTCTTCTCTTCTCTTCTCCCCTGGCTGGCAGTGAAAGCCAGAGAAGAGGGGAGCAGGCAAGCTGATAGGGGGCTGAGCCCTGGCAGGGCCTCTGACAATGACCATATGGATCACAGGGGCATGGCAGCAACTGCTTCCAGCAACACACACCTCTACACACAGGATCTGCTGCTTCAGGCCAATGCACCTGTAAAACCATACAACAACCAACACATACACACATCACTATACTAAAAATGAAGTCACAATTTATGGTCACTTGAGTTATAACAAGCAATACACCTGATGTGCATGACTGCACTGGCAAGGGGCACAGGATATTTCTGTGAATACTGCATTCTGCAGAGGACCTCCATGTTGAAACAATAAGAGTGGACGCAAAGGTCTGCAAATGCAGTGAAAAAATAAAAACAACAACAATCCAACGAAGTGGAGGCTTTTAAGGAAAGTGTAGGAGGTGGGATTCAACACAACTCAAGTCCTGGGTCACAGCTACAGTGGCCATCACAGATCAAGCTGTACAGCTCCCCTAATGGTGGCTCAGCTGTCAGAGTCTCCTCGGCACGCTGACGTCAAAGTCTGACCGGCCTTTTCTCAAGCTCTGAGTCCATGCCCCCTCTTATGGTGTATAAAAAGCTAACTTTTGTAAAAGTGCACATAAATATTGTAGTGTACCTTGTCTCCCTTGTTTCATAGTGCATTTGCAGCAATTCACTGTCTTCTCCCTTCCTAAAAAATCTTATGGGCAGACTTTATTTTGGGGTAAAAGTCTATATCAGGGATGGGTGTGTGTTTATATGTGTGTGTGTGTGTGTGTGTGTGTGTGTGTGTGTGTGTGTGTGTGTGTGAGAGAGACAAGGTGATAGAAGGAGACAGACAGGGGTACATATGGGGTGAGTTTTGTACCACCAGACAGCATTATATGACTGCTGTATTGTGACAGTTCTGTGCGATCAGTGAAATTGTATGTTAGTAATCAGGAGCTGTATGCACAAAGCATTTTATCTTATCAGTAAGAGTCCTCACAAACAGCATTATGTTCTCTCTTAAAACCAATTCACAACACTGCTAGCACCAACTTTTCCTTAGGAATTGGGAAAACTTGTAAAGGAACTTACTTACTATGCCCACTGATAGGGGATGGCTATCTGTCACTGAACTAATCATGGAAATAATATAGAGGAGATATATATATGACGTCATGTACACCGAAAGAGCAACTGATAGATTGATTTTATAATCTATACATGCACCATGCATTGGGACAGGTGTGTGTGCAGCAGCGGGGCAGGGAGGCATGGCAGCCTGCAGAGGGAACAGAGTTTTATAACCATAGAGACTGGCAAGCAATATCAGTAATAATAACAGCTCAGCAATTTGAATCTATAGTGGCAGAAATCAAAGCATTGGAAAGTATGGAAAACACAACAGCATCCCATCCCTTCATTTTAGTGACTTATGAGTCCTCTTGACTGATTTTAACTTCTCACAGATTTAGGAGGTGTTTTTAGAGTGGAAACGCTTTGTGAAATACTCTTATCCGAACGATGTAGGAGTCACGTCTATGATTTTTAAGAGTTGGTCTTTAATCAGCCAGTTAGAAGCTACTTTTAGCTAGATGCTTTGCTAATACCGGCCCTGATCTGAAGTTTTTAAAAATCAACATGCCCTTGTTCAGTTCACAAATTTCACTATTTAGTTTCAATTTTATCAAGACAGTTTCAAAATTACTTTTACATATGCAACAAATTTGCAAACTCTGCTCAAGCTTTCAGAAGCCACAAATCCAACTCTTGAGACACCCAGGTACGTAGGAACAGCAGAAACTTGCAGATATAATCACACATACTATGAACGTCCTGAGAAGCAATAAAATTTTTAAAAACAAAAACTAAACAACATGTCATCTACTTTCTCTGTTATGTTTATGGAAATATACTGACTGACCAACAGGTCACCCCCCCAAACCTCATGTCCCAAGGATCAGAACTTTCTAGTTAAATTTATTCAATTACAATTAATTCAATCTATAAATTAAATTTAGATGCAAATGGCATTCAATTTCACTGATCATTTACAATCTCAAACACATAATTCACAGTCAGTCATCCGCGGGCTCAAACCTAACCCCATAGATGAACAGCTACTGTGGATAAAGTGTTGGATGGTCTTCTGGCGTCCTTGTGCAATGACAATTGAAAAACTCCAAGTGGCCATAAGGGTGCAACTGCTGACAGGCAATAAGACAACATAGCAATTACTTCCACTGGAGAAAGACTAGTGAGTCTTCGTACCAGCAGATCATCACAGCTAATAAGATTATGGTGTAACTGCACTGAACTGGGCTTTTATTGCCTGGATCTCTTCTTTCAGGACAGGGAATAGCAGGCATGAAAGATCACATATGAGTAAGGGTCGCAGACCGCGTGTTAGAGAATCCACTGCCCTGCTGTATCAATTATATATTCTTACTAAAACTGCCTGATTGTAAGATTTTAATGTGGTAACAATTATTACCAAACTTGCAAAGTGAGCAATAACAAAAATTTTCATAATGTTACAAAGTGGGTCTAAGCACAAGAAATGTTTTATGCCACACTAAAGGCCAATTTATACTTGTGCAATGAAATGCCTCCATAGCTGTCGGTGTCTGTGGCTCCTACACAGCCTGCTGCCATAGCCTAAATGTACCTCTCCAAAAATTTAGCTGCATGTAGGGCGGCACAACATCGCCAGTGCGCTGTTTGGTCTGCCAGATCGCTGCTCTTCCTGGTTTTGCAGCTTATTTCCCTTACATAGAAAAGACGACATGGGGCCAGTTGAAGAGATTCAAGGTTTACAAATATGTTCTGATGTTGATTTGCACATCTCATATCCATATTGTACAGACTGAAAGATGTCACTAAATTCAATCAATCACTTTGGACACTACAACTGTCTGAGCTTGGACTCTCCGATGCAGAACTAAAAGTGCTCAAACCGAGCCATGCCACAGCAAGGCCATTATGGCGTAGCTACAGCGACACTTCAATGGAGAAGTGAAAGTTAGAAATAAAAAGCTCTTTAAAATACAACTGTTTTAGCCTACATCAAAAATTGGGGCAGCAATAGAGAAGAGTGCCCGTCTCCTTCTCATTCAGACCCTATTCACCCCGTTTTCCAAAGTGAAACTCTGGTGATGGGTAAGTAGACTTCTCTTCCCACAGGAAGTGACAAATCAAAACCTAAAAGCAAAATAAACACACGCAGTTGCTCCATCCACTGTAAACTGGACTCACTGACATTATATCCGTTTCCTCTCTCATCTCTTTGAGATCCTTTCATATAAACCAATCACAGTCTGGCCAGGTCTGTAAACGCAAGGGTGGTGTGTGCAGTTTACTGACATTATGTCACTTGTGTGTAGTTAGTTACCTCTCGCTGTTATCTGGAGCTGTCAGTGTGTGAAGTAGCAAACACCTATAGGATAGCTGTAATAATACACAAAGTTAAACATGTTTATATAAGGAAAAGCACCAATGTACTCCATACATTTTTACAACTAATGCTTTTTGTGAGTCAGCAGTGAATTGTGATATGTAACTGATATTTTAATTATTATACTAGCTTTTATGTGTACACTAACATTGTTTAATGAAGAAAATGCATACATACTGGGCCCAAAGAAAGGCAGTGTTTGCCTAAACATTTATATTTCTTTGCATGTTCATCCCCCAAATTACTGAGAAAAGCACAGCGTTAAGGATGATATCATTTCTAGAGGTCCAGGCTGCATGGCCTTGTGATTTCAGAAGTAGCAACAAGCCAGGAGAGATGAGGGCTTGATCCTCTTGAGAAAAAAACCCCAACACTTCCTAGTCTGGGTCTGGCCCACCAGGCCACTCGACAAATGTGGCACTAAACCTCCTCTTATAGGATATAGGAGTCAAAGGGTCCCGCCTGCTGAGCTGAGCATCTTTCATGACATCTGACGCTGCATCCAACAAATAATCAACTGTTTTTTTTTCTCCATTCTTAATTCCTATGTAAACAGGGCAACGATCTTGCTGAACCTGTTAGATCACTGGATCATAATGGAAACCTCCTTGTCCTCCCATCTCCAATCCTGTTTCTCCCTTCTCCCCCTCTCATTTGCGCCAATCACACCGGCAACCCCAAGCTACAGATCTGCTGACTTGCAATGGACATATTCTTCCTATCAAAGAAAAGAAAATCAGCCAATGAGAGTGCTGACATGTAATGTTATATACAATATATATGCAAATTACCTTATCTTGCTCGCCAGAGCATTTCAAAAAACCAACAACCAAGAATTAGTTATCTGTAGCAATGGCCTGAACAAATGGACAGACACTGCACCTGCATGTGCAATGAAAGTATCATCCATCTTGCCCACATCGCTCACATCAGATCTCTACAGAAAATGCAGGGAAATGCTGATTGCACGTCCCTCAGTTTAAGGTGTCGTGCAGATCTCATGCGTCTTGCTTTCTTTTGAGATGAGCTCATGGATGAATCTCTCTTGATTTGATGAGAATATTCCAGGTTTCAGATGGAGCCTTTCATGATCACAGTAGGGGATCCGGCTCAAGACATTTGGACAGAGAGCTTTTGTAAATCCCATCCTCTAATACTCCCTGGGTTGCTGTAAGAGGGATGGCAAATCATATCTGACCAAAATCTCATCAGATACATGTACAAACCAATGACACCAATGAACCAATGTAACTGTAAAAGAGATAACATATGCACACACACAACTACACACACTCACACACAAGCATGTCCTGATCAAGGCCTAAAGGCTTTCAAGTAGTAATCACCTATGGGAACGCTGAACATGGAATGCCCACCATGCCTGTGCATTAATATAAAAACCACCAAAGAGACCATATCCCCTAATAAACAATAGGTCTAAAATGGCATGGGGTTTAGAGAAGCGTTTTGGTAAGTTTAATATCTTGTTGGTAATAAATAAAGTAAAATCCAATTAATATTTAAAGCTAATCATAGCCACAGAGCTGGAGAGCACACAAAGACAGATTGGAGCCCGCGGGGGGAGAGGGAGCTTTTTGACTGAAGCCTCCCAATAGGCTGAGGTCTCTACTTTTCTCAGATGGAAATTCAAAAGCTCTTGTTTTAAAGAATGTTCTTATAATCCCAACCGAGTTCACATGTAATCATCCATAATTAACCTAGCAAGCCGTTGACAAAAGCCATACTATCTTTTTTTTCAGAAATATATGTCATGGGGGGGCAAAAAACCCAGATGCAGCCAATGTGGCATCGTTATATCTAGGATGTCCAGTGATCAGAATCGTGACTATTTGTGGCTACAGGAACAATTTAGAAGGCTCAGTGATCAAAGTACAATGAGCAATCTCAAATAATTTGGTTAATTAATGTAGTTTTTCATCATGCTAGTGTAAAAAAACGAATTCCTGTGAAAGCTCTGTCTAAAAGATAGCAGACGTGTGTGGTTGGGCGTGTATGATCACTGCTGCTCATGTGAACGCCTGCCCTGCTCCCCGGCTTCTTGTGTGAGCTCTGTGTAGGTAATGGGGGAGGGGTACTATTCACATTCCCATCCTTGGATGAGCAATGGTGACTGAGGAGAGCCGGGAAGGTGGTGGAGGGATCTGAAGGGTGTGTGTGTGTGTGTGGGTGTGGGTGGGTGGCTGCTGATATGTTCATCCACAGCTGTGCAATAGCCACTGATATGAAGAGGGAGGACAGGAATGTGCAAACTGGCCCTATACAGGCCCTTTTAGGAGATGGAGGGACAGATGCTTGTCCACAGTGTCAGGGCCTCTCTTCCTCTCTCTCTGACAGCACCACCAACTGCCTCCTCTTACATAACCCCCTCCCCCTCTCCAGGCCTGCTGCCTCCCTTTATTGGCTTATTTCTCTCTTTTCCAACCTTAGCATTTTCACCCCTCTGACTGCTGCTTTTTTCCCGATCATCTCCGATTCCTTTTCTCTCTGATTTCTGCTCTTTTTATTGTGAAATTCATCCACCCTTCGTTGGTTAGAAGTAGATGCTCTTGGATTCAAGCCATGAATGCCAGGTTGGACATTTTCTCCACAGAGTTTTTGTGTATTGCATATAATATGCATGATACAGGAAGGGAGCAAACCGAGATGAGGATGCCTCAAATGGATCCTTCGAAAGGATAAGACCAGTAAGGTTTCTACGCTGAGTAATTTATTTATGAAACGTTAGGTTTTCAATATTGTACTATCGCAGCAACAAACAACATGAGACCCTTACATAAATCATCATGCAGTCGACAAAAAAAAAAAATTGCATGAAAAATTAACCCTAATTTATCTTGAATATGGAGTATCATTTGCTTGAAATGAGTGTGAGGATATTTAGGTGGTACTGATGGAAGAAAAAATCAGGCACAATAAATGCTTACATAATCAAAACTGCTGTGAGCTTCTAAACGTGTGAGAAATGAAATGTGCCTTATTGGTCTGGGTGCAGCTGATAAGGGAGGGCTTTACAATAGATTTTCAATGCAACACGAGTCCAAAGAAAGTAGTGTGTTGTTCAGTCTCTTTTGCCTTCTAACAGCTAAAAGCTCTCCTTGGCTGTAGTGGAGGTAATCTGCTAATATCAGTCAGGTTTGCGGCTCATATGTGGGCTCAGCTCAGGGGGATCTATTCCACATTGCCACTGAAATTTCAGCCTCCATTTTACCCCTGTGCCTCCTTTCACCTTTTTTTCTCCTATTGCCCTGTGCTTGTTGATCATAACACGGTCATTTATGGAGGAAGTAATGCACAATACAGTCCCTTCACTTGCCGCAAATGCTTGACTACATAGACACATACTCATGCAGCGCAAGAACCATTTCTTGAATTTCATGCTCACCAAGCTTCCCTTCCCCCACTCGAGCTCTCTCTCTCATGCACACACACATGCACCTTGCTTAATTACAGATTGTGCTGCTAAAGCTGCTCTGACCTTTTATCACATGGATTTTTTTTAGGTTTGAGGTAAATGAACTGAGATAAAAGATGCAAATTGGAGTGCATGTAAAGACGCGGCTTGATACACAATGTACAGTATGAACAGCAGCATCGTTTGGACATGGCATGATGCTGATTCTCCTGTTTTTTTTTTAGACATCACAGTACATTGTGATTCTTCTAAGCAGAAATGTTTTGCTACAAAAAAAAATGGAGGCCATGAATGGAACTGATTTAAGAGATCGGTCTCATCATTGCCTTCATCTACTTTCTGACCTGATGAGAGACAATCTGTCCATTAGCTGATCTTTGACAAATCTACTGATGTTAGACCAATGCCATCTGCAAATTTTGAGGAGAAATAGGTTTGGCTGTGGCGCAATGTGAGTCATTGTGCTGAGAAACAACTTAAAATAATTGCAAACTGAGTCTTAGTGTTTCTTTCAGTGAATAAAAATGCACTACTCTTTTTAGCCTATGATAACTGCACCAGCGTTAAGCCTTTAATGTAATACACTTGGTGTGTTAAATCTATTAGCATTATTCATCTGCATCAAATCCAAACAGGGAAAACATCACTACTCTGTAATTAAGCTAGATCAGTCATGTTCTGTTCTCTTCACTCATCCTCTGCTTCCACAGACCAAAAATGAGACAAAAAATGAGAGTCTGAAACAGAGGGCTTGAGGTGAATACTAAATATGAATCCTCTTCCACAAACCAACAGCCTCAGCAATTCTCAAGTTGTTCATGATTGTCTACTACAGCAACAGCAGCTACCAGTTTCCCTGCCCCTCTGCCAGACAATGAAGAAATCTACATTGCATGTGCTATCTAACTAACTGAGGAAGATGATGTTACCTGGTCATACCACTCCCGGTTGGTACAGGTGCACTCTGGCCACCATCCTCCTTGCCCACCAGAGTTGTTGCCGTTTACTTTGGGGCCGCCCTTGGATTGGCCCTTGGGGTTGGGGCCTCCAGGGCCCCCACCAGACATTATCTTGCCCTTACTTCTCCCCAAAGTGCCCCCTCCTCCTCCCATGCTTCCACCTCCCCCTGAGGCCGGAGGGGGTAAGGTCTGGCCTCCCCCGTACCCAGGTGGGTATCCATAGGGTTCGGCTTGCCAGTCTCCTCCATATGATGGGGCGTCCATCCTGCGCAGGGCAGCCATACGGGTCACCTCATAACATTCTGGGCACTTGCAGCAGTGGTGGTGTTTGTGCATGCTGGCTGTGCTGGCTGGGCTGACGCTGAGCTGAGCGGCGTGGCACTCTGTCTCTGCTGCCTCCTCAGATCTCACACAGCACGCTGCGATCGGCTCACAGAGCGGTAGCGCCGATAGAAATAACACTAATCACAGGAATTTCTACAGATTTTCCCGTTTCACCAAATCCTGTTACTCTCCTCTTTATTCCTTGCGGATGAAAAAAGAAAAAAACTTGAGGGGCGGGAAGTAGCAACAGGAAAACAAAAATCAAAAACGGGCACGTAGTCTTCGTCCTCTTGACGTAGAAGATCAAAGGAAATATTCAAAATATTGTATATGACCACACAATCAGAGACCAGCCCCGATGGTAGAAATTTCCTCTTGCTTCTCTGGTTTCACAGTGATATGTATATAAATTCATAGATATATATATTCATTTGTTTATATATCATATATATTTACACACACAAATACATATAAAAATATTAATATAAACAGACAAGCACAAATACAGTTATGTACAGGGATAAATGTATGTATATATATATTTATATATATATATAAATATCTATATGCGTGTGTACAAATATATATATAGATATACAAACAATATGTATAAATAAATGATATCCTCAGATGAAAATCTTCTTCTGTGTTGTCTTGGTATTTTCCCTTTCTGTCAAAATCTCTTCCTCACGTTTTTCCTCCTGCGTTGAGAAGCGTTTTCTTTCTTTCTCTCTCTTTTCTCAGCCTGCAGAGAGGAGCTGAGCACTGGATTGCCTCTCAGCCTGCTTGCCCTAGATGTGGATTATTCAGAGGGATGTGAGCAAGCGAGAGGGAGATGGAGAGAGAGAGAGAGAGAGAGCGAGAGAGAGAGAAAGAGAGAGAGAGGGAGAGAGAGACAGAGAGAGAGGCAGGGAGGGGGAGAGAGAGATACGTAGCAGCATCCCTCCAGCACCTCAGCCCTGACAGCCACAACCAATCAACTGGCAGCGCTGCCATCAGCAGCAGCAGCACCAACAGGACTGAGCGCTTCACTGGCTGCTCTTAAAGGGGCCGCACCACCTAAACCTCACTGCTCCCTGCCTTAGGTGAAAAGATACTGTTTCACAGATCAAGGGATGGGAAAAAGCCTGTATTTGTACATCCTCTCACTATAGGAAAAGTGTGGATGCTCACGTTGTGCTTTGCTAATCCCTACCTTCAACCTGGTTCCACTGGCAGCCAGTCTAATCCGTGTTTTACATCAGCCCAGTGCAGACAAAATCCAAGTTACAGTGAACACCCATGTCCCTCAGACTGGTCACTGCTCACCTCCACGGTCATCTATAGTTCAACTGTAGCATAACAGTTTCCTCGTGCTATAGACTGACAACCTGGGGCTCTGTGTCACAGCACACATCGGTAAATAATCTAACAATGGAGCAGGTGCAGCAGATGCAAATCCTTTTCCTCCTGGGCATCACTACACTTGCCTCTTAACAGTGGATGCTTTTGAATCACGCTGCATTACTTTACATCATTCTCACTCGCTCTTCCTTTTTTTAGTTGCACATTGCAGCCTTGCCCATGTACAGGATTGTGTCAAATGAAGCAACATAAGAGAACACTCCACTCCTAATGCCTCATTCAGGAACCATAGGGGAAATATTTTATGTTCACAATGATGACATCAACACATGTGTACGCAACCAACAAGATTACACGCTTGAGCTTTCGAGTGGGTGGAGGAAGAGATTGAGAGCGAGAATGTGTGAGAGAAAAAAGAGAGGAGAGACTATAGATCTGGCTTTCATGTATCTGTGGCAGTTATATTTTCAGTAATGCGATAGGACTGCCTGTGAGCCATTTTGCATGCTTATGAATTTGAGGACTGATCAGTGCCGGATGTAAAATACACTGACACTAGGGGTGAAGGTTTGTTTTTTAGAGAACTGAGAGGGAGCGTTACAGTGTCGCCATTAAAGCCCTGCATATATGCATTATTAATGAAATGTGACGGGGAATGGAACTGGGTGTGTCTGTGTGGAGGAGAGACAGTATATTTGTACATAATCGGTGTGTTCCTCAGACACTATTCAAGAACACACATTCGTGCACGTTTGCGTTTTGATCAGCACATCAGAGATAGCGCCTGCATGTTATGTGTTCACTAATGTTACCTTCTTGTTTAATTGAGCAAGATTTTAGGGTGAGTGCACGTTGCACTATGTCGCAGCCCTACCAGGAGGCACACACAGCGGGCTCAGCCCCATTTAATTACATGCAACGATAACTCACTTTATTATCATGATATTCTCTTGCTCTAACACATAGAGATTTGGAAGGCAGAGAGCAAAAAGACCGAAAAGTTTGGCATTTTAAAGAGCGACTGTAAACCTCTGAGAGCTTCAGATTCCATTGTAGGATGCAGTCACAAACCCTGCCAAAGCCAATCAGGGCTTTAAGGCGGGGCTTCAAGGCAGCGGCTTGAAAGGACGATGTAAGCATATCCATCACAGCACACATGACCGAGCACATGTTGCAACCATCCTCCTTGCCCTCGCTCTGTCCCTCCTATAAACTGTCCACATCAAATCCAGTGCTATGCAGTCAGGGGGGTTTACAGTGAACTGCAGCACTGCATGACAGAGAAAATGGCATGAAAGCAGAATATTCACAGTGCAGGCTGAGAGAAGAGACTGCCTGCACTCCTGCACTGAATGAACATAGATATGTTATCCGTATGTGTGGGTGTGCACATATAAACACGTGTCTGCAATATGTAAGATACTATGTAAGTATATGTAGGCGTCTCTAGTACCACTGGGGAAAAGAATGCTCTTCCTTTAAATATTACATAATATGAAATGTAAGAAATGTTGGTAGGTCTCCACAGAGCCAATCATTTGCTGACCCTCTCTGTATACGAGGAGTATAGAAACCAGGAACAGAAATACAGGAAACTGACATGGGCTGGTCCAACCAGAACTACACAAGGGGGCAAAAAAGTCTGTGATATTAGTGTAGGACTGTTGTACATGTCTTGTAACACAGTATACAGGTCAGCAAAAGCCCATCTTCATTCACCCTTTGAGACACACACATGCCACTGTGAGAATGCCCACTGCTGAAATATAAAACCACATTACTCCAAATTCCTTCAAATATATGGACTATAAGAGAATGAGCACATTTTCTATTTTGATCATACTGGAGTACTACAGTTTGATTATTCTTCCAAGCAAATGCAAGCTTGTGATTTGCTCGCCCGTGGCAGGTAATTTTAAATCCATGCAGCTAGAAAACTGTCCTCAGTACCACACGTTTTGATGAGGGCACGAAAAACTGTGTGTGCAACCAAATACATTTGCAAGCTAATGCCCTGAAATCCAAGTTGCAAACCAAACCATCAAGTATTTTTCTAAATGTACCTACAATTTTTTGAAATAGACCAATATAATGCAATTAAAAAAACAACAATAATCCATGGAGTAACGTGTCTAATTTCAGTTTGGCCCCAACTGCAATTATAAATTTGGAGAATGCAAACAACATTTTTATGCACTCCAGAATATAATAAAAGGCTAGTTTTTTGTTATCTGTTCATGAGGTAAGAACACATGTAGTTGTTATTGTTACTCCATCATGCTAATATTCATATCATGGAACACACACAGTAAGAATATTCTTACATTTTGGATGGGGAACTATGTCATCAAATAATTCTGCACCACTACATAAATAATAAATGGAATACTAAAGAGACATTCACCTCACACACATCCTGCATGCGTGTATATACACATGTATATGAGCGTTTGTGTACATATGTGTGAATGCATGTGTGCATGCCTGTGCTTCTTGGTAAATACTGTGTCCAATTAAATGGCTTAGATTAGAAAGATCTGGATCAGCGGCATAAGGTAATTCATCTTGTGAAATGAAATCGGTAACCTCTGACCCTTTGTTGACAAATGAAACAGAAGGACCTGTGATTTATGGCATAAACGAGGGAATTGTCCTGCGGTTTTGAGCAGGGCTGCTTCTCTGCATCCCACCTCGCAGCAGCAACACCCCCACCGCTATCAGCCTAGTGTCAGCTTGCAAAGCCCCTATTACATAAACCCACCTGGACCACCACCCTCCAACACACGCGCGCGCACGCACACACACACAAAGACACACGCACACGCACACACATACACACACAACCATTATAAACATTACATCCCCCAACCATTAGACAGACCGTGTATGAGCTTTTCAGCCATTTCTATGCATTTCTCCAAGAAGCAATGTGACTACTCCTTAGTCACCTGACAGGAAGCAGAACCATATAAGGCCAGACGGTAGTGAGGCAGTCTTAAAGAGGCAGTTCCATATTAACACATACTAAGTTGCAGCCTTAATTAACTCT
>OMLB01026216.1:0-22612 GCA_900302555.1 Myripristis jacobus
TGGTGTCCATTTCTGTAAACTTCCCTTGCCATCCAACCCCAAATGTTCTCAATTGGATTTAGATCAGGGGAACACGTAGGATGGTTCAAAAGAGTGATATATCTCTGGAAGAAGTCCTTTGTCAGGTGGGCATTGTGAACTGCAGCGTTGTCCTGTTGAAAAACCCAGTCATTACCACACAGACGATGGCCTTCAGTCATGAGGGATGCCCCCTGCAACATGTCCACATAGCCAGCTGCCGTTTGACGCCTCTGCACAACCTGAAGCTCCATTGTTCCATTGAAGGAAAAAGCCCCCCAGATCATGATGGCGCCCCCTCCACTGTGCCGTGTAGAAAACATCTCAGGTGGGATCTCCTTGTCATGCCAGTAACGTTGGAAGCCATCAGGACCATCAAGGTTAAATTTTTTCTCATCAGAGAATAAAACTTTCTTCCACCCTTCAATGTCCCATGTTTGGTGCTCTTGTGCAAACTCCAAACGGGCAATTTTGTAACGTTGAAGGAGACGAGGCCTTTGAAGACATTTTTTGTTCTTAAAACCTTTCTCTCGCAGATGCCGTCTGATGGTTATGGGACTACAGTTGGCAAGTGACAAGCTTAATTTGGGCAGAGGATTGTCCTGTGTCTTGACAGATAGCTAACTGGATCCTCTGGCTCAGGGCCGGTGAAATGTTTTTGGGTCTACCACTTGACTTTTTTGTTCCATAACCCTCAGGATCTTTTAAGAAGTTTAAAATGACTGTCTTACTGCGTCCAACCTCAGCAGCAATGGCATGCTGTGAGAGGCCTTGCTTATGCAGCTCAACAATCCAATCGTGATCAAAGACAGAAAGTTTTTTTGCCTTTGCCATCTGGAGGTCATGACAGTGTGGATACCGGACAGAAAATGACACTGAATCCACATTTTTGCGAAGATTTGGGCTTTTAAAGGCTGTGGTCTTGAACTTTTGATCAGCTGATGAACAGCCTATTTCAGTTTAATGGTTGTTTGCAATAAATTACAGAGCCCCTAAAGGGACATGGGGAAAATTTTTTTTTAGATATGTTTCTCGTGCGCATGAGATAACCTTCTCGTACGCACAAGAAACTTACTCGGAATTTTTTTTTTTTTTTTAGATATTTTACTCGTGCGCACGAGATATGTATCTCGTGTGCGTTCAACACTGCCATCAATGGATTAAAGACTGCACTGCACTCTTTTTTTCTGTCACAGCAGTCAGTGAGCTGGCTCTCTCACTCTTACAGGCTTTGATGTCACCATTACTTGAAAGATTATTGAAATCAAGCACACATTTTCTTCACACGCTCTGCTTCTGTATCTTCTATTGTACTTTCTGTTGTTTTATAACAACAACTTTTTACAATACATACAGCTGTCTTTTCCATGTGTAGTTGGCTGACAAGCTCATCTGTCACCCACACAGGTAGCCAGTTGGGAAGTGGTGCTTTGGGAATGTGTGTACGCTTTGTGCCAATTCACCTCATCAACAAGTTTAGCCGCATTACCTCACTCTGCTACAGTGGGGATGGGCGACAGGTGCTGGCCAGCTATTCCTCAGACTACCTCTACTTGTTTGATCCACGAGACGACACTGCCAGGGAGCTAAAGGGCCCCTCCCAGCACAATAAGACTGAGGTAGGAAATAAATAAGTGATTAAAAGCCTTACTCATAATTACATAAAATACATACACATATACATTTGAGGCCCCTAGGCAAGCTGAGACAAGCCCAGAAGACTTTGTAGCATTCACACCACCACACATTCTGTTTGACCCTCATGGCATGAATATATGCATGTGTTTTCTTTCTTTTCCTTTGTTTCTGTTCATGATCATCAAATAAGATAAGATGAGATATGCTTTTATTTATCCCACAATGGGGAAATTCACAGTGTTGACAGCAGTAGTACACACGTACACATACACACACACATACAGTGCACTCAGTGCACATAGGTGGACTGTATAAAAATAAGAATAAAAAATATAAAAAGGATATGCAAGTATACATATATACAATATACAAGTATACATATATTAACAAAAAAAGGCAGTGTGAATAGGCAGTGCAAATTAATATGCATTAATATGCATATGTGGTGCAGTTATGGTGGGATATGTAAGTATACATATACACTTACATACATTTACACTTAAATACTAGGATCACAGGACAAATAGTTGATTGAAATAATCTTCAGTTAAGGGATTCAGCTCCTTCCTCACCCTGTTGTGCTGCTGTGTTTGTCTGTATGTGTCGGTGCACATGTGCATGCATATGTGTGTGCCTGTGTAAAAGACAGAGACCACATGCCTTTCCCTAAGCCGATCCTAACATCGTGTGCATCCAAAAATAGATCCAGATAACATGGCACATTGCCACTCTTCTATAAAAACACTCGTACACACACTTAAACACATACAAAAACATAGACAGAGAGAGGGTCATTTTCCCTCTTTGTCTGAATAAATGTGCCTCTATGTCCATCAAAAATCTTGTGGGATAATAATATTAATCTGTGTGGTTTTAACAAACACCCTTTGAAATCAAAGATTACTTACAATGACTGCAACAGTAGAATACTGTAAGATTTAGTTGTAAAAGCAGCATTGATTGGTGCACAAGCCAAAATGACAGTGCCAGCAGAAATAATATCTAACAAATAATATTCTGTCATGAAGTAAAAAATTTTAAAGAAGTTTTTTTTTTTTTAAGAAATAAAGACAGGTGGAAGATCAGGGCTGGAAGTAGAAGCTAGATATTCATTTATATTTGTTAAACAAATCCCGTGTCGATGAAGGAAGGCTGAGTGTCACACCATGAGCACCTGGCTTTCATTTCTAACTGGGGTTGTTCTGCTACAGCAACGACAGCCTCCTGTGAAGCGCCTCCGACTGAGAGGAGATTGGTCTGACACTGGACCCCTGGCTCGCCCTGAGAGCGAGAGATGGAGACACGGTAAGAGGAGATACACACAGATATGCTCTACCATGCCAAACAAAATTCCTCCACTTATGTGTACACACTTGTGTCACTGTCCTCGTGTAACATCTGAAACATTAAAGAGATAGTTCACCCATTTTGAAAAATGTTATATTATTTCACTTCGGTCCATCTGTTATGTAAGACAGTGGTGGTGCTATCTTGCTGGATACTGGCTGGATGCTCCACATGCTAACTGTTAGCCCCCTGCCGTTGGGGTGGACTTCCCCCCCAGCTAACATTCTTAAATATTACCACCCAAATCCATTCAGATAAGGTTTACCATGACTTTACACGTGTTAAATAAACACAATTTGAATGTGGAACAGAATTTCTGCAGCTCAAAATGGCATGAAAAAGTTCATAGTTTAAAAAAACAATGTATCAACGTTATAACTAGTTTCTTGTGTGGCCTGAGCTCTCTGTGCTGGTCCTCAGTTGCAACGGTGCTGGCAGGTGCCTGAAAAGGATGTGAAATGTGTGTGATAGAGCAGAGCGGAGGAAAAGAAGGAGCTAGCCACGTTACTTGCTAGCTATCTTTTAGTTAGGGTTAACAGACATCTCTGTTTCCAAGGGACAGTCCCCTGATTTGATGCATTGTCCCTGGTTGGAGCCATCACCATCCTGTCTCCAGACAACATTGGTATTTCCAGGGCACTCCTGTGATTTGTAAGAGCTTGTGTTATGGGAAGTTTAACGTTTGTTCATAACAGGCTACCGCAAAAGTGGAGGACAGATCCTTTATTTGCAGATTTTAGAAAAGATCAGTGATGCTGGATGGACATAGCATAGGAAAAATAACAGAATATTCTCCCAAAAATTTACCAGGAAATCACCAGAAAATTTGAAAAAAAGTCCTGAACATTAGGAAACATATTTAGAAAAAATGACAAGAAAACTATATTTATAATTCTTGAAATGATATATTTACTGGTAAGATCATGATACTGGATCAACGTCAGATCTCTTGTGTTGAACTGCTTGTGAAAATTGCTTGTCAAATGCTGTCACAAGTGTCCATATTTTGCGTTTAAGAGGGTGTATAATTTGTGTCTGAAATTCTGGAATGTGTTCGGCATGTTTTGTATTTGTCAGCAAATCCGAAATGTCTCTGCATTGGATCCCAAAAATCTTGTCACCTCCTCCAGAGAATGTTGTCTACATGTGTTCAGTGAAGAAAATAGCAAACTCAAGCAATCCACTACTACTACTTATTAGTAAAGGTTTTAGCACAATTCTGTTTTCTATTCCTATGTACATAAAGGGTGTGAATTAAAGTTCTGTGCTGTATTCAGTCTTCAGACTTATCCTGATTTGTTTTTCTAGTTAACAGTATACTGTGATGTGTGTACACTTCCTTTTACTGAATTTATCTAAAGTATTGTTAATGGAATTATGCTCACATTATGAATGATTAGTGTTAGATTGACTGGAATTGCAGCTCTTGCTTCCCCATTACGCCTTTTTAGTAAAGCACATGTACTATTTGGCAGGAATACAGTTTGGGTAGAAAGACATTCTCTGTGGAGACTACTGTTCCTCTGGTGCAGACTGATACAAGAAGTGCAAAAGTGAACAGATCTTTCGGGATGATGACAACATAAAAAAAGTTAAAAACAGTAATTTGAGTAGAACTACAGTCTGTGTGCATGTGTTAAATACATGTGGATTTAGTTTTGTAGTTTATTTTTAAGAATGTTGGGCAGAGGGAAGTTCACTTCAGTGGCTGGTTAGGAGCACCCAGCCAGTATCAACCACTCAGTAATGATTAGAAGATAATAACACACTGTCCAACAACAGCTAGTAAGTAAGAGAAATTATATCACATTTTTCCAAATCAGTGAACTGTCCCTTCAATGCATTTATATAAATGGACTCAGAGGTAGGCCTAAGCAAGGAAGACACGCTTACTGGGGTGTGACATGTTCACTGGTCAGTCAATTTTCATAACTTGTTAACCTTTGATAGCTTGAATTTTATGTTTAATTTCAGCAGACTAACCTGATAAGAAACTGTAACTTTGTAATAACAAGCAAACAGAGAGCCACATAAAAGTAGTCAGAGTAGTAGTAACTGTATCCAGCAAGTAGGATCCAGCGAGTGGATGGCCCATGCGAATATGTATTGTTGTTGTTGTGTGTGTATATATGTTGGGGATTATGTTCCACTAATGATGGAGTTGTATCCTCCAAATGTCATGTGTGTCTTTTAGGAGAGTCCCAGTCAGAAACATCCCTGCTTCAAAGGATCTCAGACATGATGTCCCGTTGGTTTGAGGAGGCCAGTGAAGCTCGGAATAGCAGCAGAACGCATTCACAACCAATGTTTAGAGGTACCCTATATATTTTGTTTTAAAGGACCATCCCAGTAATTTTGAATGTTTGGCCTGTTGACTACAATTTACCTACATTTTACACTGCAACAAACCCTTTTAACAAATCATGAAGGGGCACTAAAGATTTCACAACAATATATAATCAAAATCCCTCAAGTTTCAAATTTGAATTTTTGGTTGAAATACTCACCTTATAATGTTCTGCTTTTGTAGCTGACAAAGTTGTCACCATTCTTAAACCACAGAACTGATAATTGGCTGTGGAAAGCCAACGTTTCCCCGGGGACTATTTTCTGGTGAATGGGTGATTTCACCCCACCAAATTTCAAGTCATCAAAACACAACAGTGCTGCTGCTTCTAGGAAAACTAATGTGGACAGCTTTATTATGGTGACGGAATACCGGGGTGAAAGTTCTGAAAGTTCATTTTCATATCGTAGTGGAATGAATGGAAACCAATGGCTAGATAAAAGGTAGGAAAAATTTGATTTGAGTTCTAAAATATGACTGCTTGTTTTGGGAGAAGATCAGCAGAAACATGAACAAGTACATACATTTTCAGACATTACCCTAAACATGCAAAATTACTGGTATGGTCAGTATTAAAAAATGAGTGTATACTCAGTAGATGAACTGGGTTAAACAGATTTTTGATAACTAGATTTTCAGTGTGAAAGGTGATACTGGTGAGTGTGTTTTAACCCCTGGAACAAAACTTAGTGTGTCTCATAGATATTTGTTTAATACACCCCTAATTTTTGGCAGTTTTGAAAAAGCCCATTCATAATTTCCATAAAGATTTCCATAAAGGACGAATGTGGGAAGCCTGGCCAGAGTGACTGGTTTTAGTAGGAGGCAGACTCGAAAGACATGGTCCCAGTATCAAAAAAAAGTGTTTATTTACACAGCAGAGTGTCACTGAGAGGCATATTTTACAAAAAAAAAAAAAAACTGAACTCATAGTAAAATCAAAGTAACATAACAATGTGCATTCAGCTGCACCCTTGGCCTCTGCTCTCTCCGACGGCCCTCACACAACTGAGGCTTTCTGCAGCCTTATGAGCATAAAACAGGAGTCCACCTCGATTGCACCAAGAAGCAGGTAAGGTCACTATTTTATCCAGGAACAGCAAAGTCACCGAATCATCACTTTCTTCTTCCAGACACATCGTTGTTAATCATCTTATATTTCAACACACATCTGTCTCTTCGAATACATACAACAATATGAAAAATGCATAATTAGTTCATACTCCCCAAACGAATACCCCCATAGTTCACTCCAAAATAGTGGCCCTTGTATACTGGCGATGCCTAAAGTTGCCTAAGAATCCCTTTCAAACTCTCATTCCTGTCTGCCTTTTGGAAGATCTCAGCAATGTTAACTTAAGTGCAAGAAGCAGTGCATGACCAGCGACAGCGTTCTGTTTAGCTGTGTCCTTTGCAGCGCAATTAAGTGAGCTAGCCATCCAAATGTGGATGGTTTGTAAATCACATGTTTTTCTCACAAAAGTGTCAGTGAGGCTGTTCTCACCTGATATTAACATCCACCCTAAGATGGATGTTAATACCAACAGTGCATTAAAATGAGGCTGGAGTGCGGCAAGGATGTCCCCTTTTGTTAAATACTTGCTGCCTGTTAAATGGCGTTTAATTTTTATTTTTTGCTTGGAAGAAGGACTAGCAAAATGGGAATTTCATTTTTACAGTCTCTCTCTCTATCTCTCTCTGTCTCTTTCTTTCTCTCTCACTCTCTCTTGCTCCTTCTCTCTGAAATGAGTTTATTTGCATATAGAGCTGGAAAGTGAGATCCGAACACAAGTGGGCAGGCGAGACGCATGTGGAGACGTATGTTAATGCCAGGTGTGTCCAGACACACTGACAGCTGTCCACTTGTATTCAGATTTCTCAGGATGGTTGTACATAACAGGTGGGAACAGCCTCACTGTTCTCTCACAAATTCATGTTTTATTTAGAAGTGACTGGTCATGTATTCATCAATTCATGAATCTGTGATTTGTAGGGAGGTGATAAATTGACTTTGTTCTGTACAGCTCCTGCCACCCAGACTGAAGAAGGAATTCAAGTAATGACTTCTGGTGTGCTCCCACGCCCAGGGGGATCACAGGCAGAAATTCCTCAGGCCTCATCCAGTGGACCACGAGGCAGTCAGCCACTTCCAACAGAGCCAGTACTGAGTTTCCACTACAGCACACAGGGCACCACAGCCAGCACCATCCAGCTGGACTGGTAATGCACTGATTCAGAGCCTTCACACTTTATTCACTGATCACAGAACATCAGTGCTTTTATCTGTGCATCATAAAGCTTTCATGTCAGTACAGTTCATTTCACTGAACCTCATGACTAAAGACGTCTATACACCTCATAAGTAGGACTTTGAGGGCAAAATACATTTTGAAAGGTGCAAGATCCGGTGATTCAAGTTCTTCCAGTGTTCTTTTTGCAAGCCCCCATACTTTTCTTCTGTCTTTTCTACTTGTGCTGTCTCCCACTGCCCATGATTGGTCCTGGCGTCACACAGCTGCATGCATCCCTGGTGAGGCCAGGGAACAGATGTCACCTTCGCTGCTGGTTCATTAGCTACTTCACTTTTAGGATTCATGTGTAAAGACAATGACTAAAAACACTAATATTAATCATGAAAGCTATTTTAAAAAAAGAATTGGGAAGGAAGTCACTGTAATGTACAAAAAAACGATTGCAGCTTTAAAATCTTAAAAAAAAATACACAAAGGCTTAAACATTAGTATTTGGACAGTGAAATAATATTTCTAATTTTGCCCTTATACACCACCACAATGGAATATTAAAAAAAAACTTATTTGCACATTAGGCTACCCTCCTAAATGTATTATTATTCACTTTTTGCCTTTCTGGGAAAACTGTTTTCCATGTTTTGTGTGCTGCTTTCATTCAGTATTAAACCTGACATGGTGATAGATCAGATACAGGTCAGGTGCACAGGCGTAGTTTGCTGGTCCCTGTTGTGGTTTCGTGTTACTTGCTTCAAGCTGGCTCTCAACAGACAACTCGTGACTGTTCTGCTCACCCCTCCCGGCATGGGGTATTAAAAAAACTAAACAAAACATTTTGGTTCTCACAGAGTATACTGTACACTCCAGGACTCCACCAGGCTCTTTTTTTGTTGTTTTGTCTTATGTCTTTCAAAATTTATTGCCAGCTTAAGGCTATGTCCACACAGACGCCATTTTAATAATGCAGTTATTTTCAAGTATCCATTTGTGAGGAGGAGGAGCTCAAACTTCTCCTCTTCAGCCTTGTTTGTATCGTTCCACCTCATTATCTGTTCAGTTTTGGACAATGTTAAGATGTATTTGCATTTGCATTTGCATCAAAAAACTAACCTAGTTGAACTCTTCCTTGGGCCAGGAGGAGTGAAGACCTGAACCAAAATCAGTCAAGTGGATCCAGTGATGTAACAGGCCTATCAAGAATCAGGGAATGGGAGGTAGATGGCAGCAGGCAGAGCTCAACTCCGAGCCAGGCAGGTGATGAAGATAGAGAGGATGAAACCAACACTGTACAGCCTCGGCTTGGATGGGGGAATGGGTAGGAGATCTTTTCTTTTTCATTAAATTTTCAGTTTCTTGACATTCATTTTCAGTCATTGGCTGATTTATTACAATTTACCCAGATTTAATATTGCAACAAATCATTTTGCAAATCATGCAGGGGTAGTAAAGATTTCACAGCATATAATCAAATATAATATATTATGTAATCAAATCTGAATTCTTGGTTGAAACACCCACATTAATGTTCTGCTTCTAAAAAAGTAGTTGCTACTCATGTTATGAGTGCACATGAAATTGTATTATTTCATTGTCCTCTGTCTGGTGTATGCTGGGATGAGCTATAGCCCCTTGTCACCCTGAATAGGATTACGTGGGTATGGAAAATGGATGGAAGGATATTGCAGGACATTTTTTAATTTAGCCATGAAGTTTTAGTATAAGGTAAGCAGTAATCAAACTAACATCTCACAGCGGCAATGTGGTGAAGCGCAAATCAAAGTGCCTCATTGCTGAGCTTCAAATCTCCCCCCCTGCAGTGTGTTGTAGAAACATCAAACAAGCTGTATCAAATTATGTGCATCAAGTCTTATCCAGTTGATTTGGGCTTTAAAGGGATACTTCACTCATAATGCATAATTTACTCACTGTTTGCTTCTTTCAGTACTCTATGAAGAAAACATTCATGGTAAACCCATTCCAAAAATCTGAGCCATCAAATCAATGAAATTCTCTAGCTTTTGCATCCCTCCTTGCCTGCTGTCTAATTCTCCTTAAGTGGAAGGACAAGACCATCACGTATCAAGTAATGACACTTGAAACCAGAAGAACTGAGGTAGTAAAGGGTCTATTAAAAATTCCACAAGGTGTTGTTTTTCTGTGTTGTTATAGTGAACATTTTTATGAGTGATTCGACTGTTATAATTATTACAGATTTTTGTCTCCTACTTTACTTTGCTTATCTGTATCTCTTTGTATCTATGCATATTTGCTGTCTTTTTCTTTTTTTCAGTTCACAAGCAAAATCCAATAGAAACAGTTGAAAATAATGCTCAGTACTTCCCAAACATGTATTTTTGTACATGGGTTTTTGTATATGTATGCACACTTCAGTCCCGCGCATGAGAGGATTTGTGGAGGTGGTCTTCGCAGCATGATTTGAGTGAAAATATGTATTTGGAAAGCACTGAGTGTAAGCCTTTTAAGTGGAAGTTGTGACAGCAGTTTGCTGTTGTAAAATTGCAAAATTATGGACTAAATTTTTTTTCCACCGGATCAGAGATAGCTAGCATTTTTTAGTTTACCATGAAGGCTTGAGAGTGAAACTTTCTTTGTCAGGGATTGAAGGCAGCACATGGTGAGTACTTGATATAAAAATGATGCATTATGGGTGAAGTATCCCTTTAAGGAGGTGATGCTTGTACAGTACTCTTGTCCTTATGGAAGCCTGTTGCTCTTTCTCTCAATCTTGTCTTTCCTGCTCTAGATTTAATTTCAGAGGATCAGCTATAGGTGAAAGAGTGCTCAGGTAATACCTCAGTATTAAGACAATCATAATGTTTAAGGAAATTACAGGCACAACTGAGTAGAAATAACTTGCAGTTCTTGTGAGTTCCATTTCATTTAAACTTAACCAAACATTTAACTGCATGAAATGCTGAGTATTCTGCACTGGTGTTTTAATTATCTTGAGCTGGTTTAGTGGGATATTGTCTTTATATGATACCGTTTCCTTCATTTTTTCTGTTTATTTTTTTCTGAATTAACAAGATAATTATCTCAGAATTCTGAAAAAAGTTTAAGTGGTGAAAAAAAAATCTGTCTTTTTTGAGGGGAGCAACAATCCATTTTTCATTCAGTTCTGAGCTGATTCTGATAAGGGTATTGGCTGATACCAAGTACTAACCCAATACCAGAACACTTTTTATTATCATTATTATTATTATTATTATTGGTGGTGGTGGTGGTGGTGGTATGTGTAAGGTTACATGAGGCTGTGGCAAACCATACAAAACTTGATATTAAAAAAGCAAAATATACAAAAATGCATTCAGTTTACATGTATTCCAAAGCAATTTATATGAACTGTAGGTAAAGTACAGGGTGTCCATAAAGTCTCTTTACAATTTAACAAATTTATTACAAAAGGAAATGAATAGACAAATCTGTGGAAATGATTGCAAAATGAGGTGTAGATATTAAAGTTTTTTTGCCTCATTTAATACACCTCTATATGGGCACCATTAGTTGCACAAAGAACATCAAGACGGTACTCGATTTCTTGCCATGTTCGCTGTAGCAGAGCCTCATCAATGGTGGCAATGGCATCAGTGACCTTTTGCTGAAATACACAAATGCAATGTGATTAAAAACTTTGATAACCACTGAGTACAGAGAACAAATCTGATTAACATATCTCATCAATTGCTTTTGTAATAGATTTTTTAAATGGTAAAGAGACTTTGTGGGCACCCTGTAGACTTCACATGCAAACAGGAATAGTGCAAAATGCTATGGCAACTCCTTTAATTTTTTGAAAAACAATGCATTATCAACTATTAGTAAGTAGATTCAGCTCATAGTAATGAGCACTACAGCAGAATTTTCTATTTTGACTGCAATAGCTTACCATCACACTCCTTTGTGATGTTATAACATAATCAACACAATGCATGTACAAAACCACTGCTGAAGAAGAAAACATCTGAGTTCAGCAGACTAACAGACGTTTCGACTGGCTAACAGACTGTTGTAGAAGCAGGCATCTCAGAATTCTGAGATAATTACCTCATTAATTCAGAAAAACGTTAAACCTTTTCTCAGAATTCTGAAATAATATTTCATCAATTCAGAAAAGCAGAAGTGAATGCATTATGTTTCCGTACTTTTCCTCTGCATGGCCGGTAGATAAGACCTGTGCATGAGCAGTGTCTGTGCACTTGCAGTGTTGTATTGTGCACTTGTAAAGAAGCATGGTTTACATTAATGGATTGAATGTCCTATTTGTTTGGTTTTCTCACCCAGGCGCTCTGCTGTGGCTCATATTCAGGAGATTTTCAGGCGACGCAAAGAGAGGCGTGAGCTGGAGGAGAGTGAGTCACGCCAAGTCAGGAAACCTGCGGTTCACATGGTCTACAAGGGCCACCGCAACTCGAGGACTATGGTAGGAAACAAGCTACTGTTCAGAGTGAACCCTCATTAATTCACAGCTGAAACATTTAGTTAAAACTGTTAATCTAAACCTGAAGAAATGAGTGAAACGGACTGTCCATTTTATGGTTACAGGTAGTACCAGGGACTTTAAATGTCTGTACTATTGGTTGCTTGTAATATTGATCTAGGAAATGAAACTTGTTCTACTGTTGGTCTACTGTTGGAAAAAAGCAGTGTGTAAGTGAAATAACCTCTAATTTTTCAAAATGGGTGAACTATCCCTTTAATGTGTCATTTATGTAAATGTGAATGCTGGGTACAGAAAACACATCTATAGGCTGGCTCCCCTGTTGTAAGACACCCTGTATTGCAACCACCACCATGCAGCAGCCTGGAGATCATGTGTTTGATCTGGTGTGTGTGTGTATCTGTCTGTCTGTCTGTCAGCTAATCTCACAAACTGCTGGGCCTATGAGCCTAAATTATTTTGTACACACTTATGACTATGTGATGAAGAACCTCTCTTGGTTATGGCTCAAAACCTTAGCAAAGTGACTGCTGTGTTGCGTTGTTGTTGGGTGAGTTTATAAAACACATTGCTGATGTAGCAAGTCAACAGACCACAGAGCAGACAAACAGGAGAAATCACTGTCAGGAGTGTCAGAGAAGTGACATGCACAACAGATGTCACTGTGTCACATTTCAGTGGAATAATTTGTTTAATCTTCACAGGTCTTTAGTGTGTGTGTGTGTGTGTGTGTGTGTGTATGTGTGTGTATGTATGTGAGAGAGAGAGTCAAAGAGAGGAGGAGAGAGAGACCTTAGTTGTAATTTTGAATTTTGCTACTAATTAGTGATCTTTTTAAACGTGATTTCTGTTGAAAGCTATATGGCTTCTGGCAAAGAGGCAGAAATGGTTTGTGAGCCCCAGGTTCCGGACTGCTGGTATAATGTGGGTAATAAAGTGAAACACAAACACACACAGCTAAACTCAAGAGGCTTTGGGTGATTTATGGTATATTTTCTTTAATTTGTCATTTGAGAAGCGTTTGACAAAACAGTTGGTGGTGTTAGCAGCTCATCCCAGTTATGACTGTGCAAGATATTCTTTCAGTCAACTTTGCTGAGGGCAAAAGCTTCCAAAGGTGAATGGAATATATTGAGCCTGAATACAAAGTTCAGTGTTTAAAAATCCCATCACCTTGACCAGGTTTTTCTTGTGTAAGTTAAGTGTTCAAGATTGTTAATAATTTCAAGGACATTTACTTTGTTAAAGTAGGTTTCACCATTTCAAATGGCTCTTTTATTTTCAAATGAAATTCCTTACTTTTTTGTGGGTTTAGACCAAAGAGTCGTGCTTCTGGGGAGATCAGTTTGTGTTGAGCGGCTCCGACTGTGGCCACATCTTCATTTGGGACCGAAGCAGCGGCCAGCATGTGATGCTTCTCGAGGCAGATAAACATGTGGTCAACTGTCTGCAGCCACACCCCTATGAACCCAGTGAGTGGTTGGTCCAGCCATGGTGAAATGGTAACTGTTGTGCTTGGTGTGAATTGCTGAAAGCCTATGTCATTCAATTCATTTCTTCTTATATTTTAACTTACTTATTTATTTGTTTGGGGTTTCTGTTTAATGTGTGTCTGTGTGTGTAAATTTGTAATTTTATTTTTTATTTTTATAAATTGTTTAACTCTGGTAATCCCACCTCCACTCCACCCAATTTTGAGTCATTAAAACACAACAGTGCTGCTGATTTTAGGAAAACTAATGTGGATGATTTTATTAAGGTGATGGAATACTGGTGTGAAGAAAGTTTGAAGTCTCTGAAAGTTAATTTTCATATCGCAGTGGAATGAATAGAAATCAATGGATAAAATGGAGGAAAAGATTAGCAGAAATGTTAAGTATATTCATTTTGTTATGCTAAATATGCCAAATCACTGTTATGGTCCTTGTAGTTTAACAAATCTATAGCCTAACAGGTCTGCTTTAATTCATCTTTGACAGTGTTGTTTATTGAAGGTTGATCTTAACTTTTTTGTGTTCTATTTTTAGTTCTTGCCACTTCTGGGATAGATTACAATATCAAGATTTGGTCCCCTTTGGAAGAGGTCCCATCATTTGACAGAAAGCTGGCTGAGGAGGTGACAAACTTTACACAAGTGTTTTTACCATGTTTGTGGTGAAGGTGCACACACAGCCTGAAATTTAAATGTATTTCTGATATGTAGAACAGTAGTGGTGCTGTATAACAGCCAGGGCTAGAACAGTCAAAGTGCCATAACAAGAAAGAGACAGACAGAGAAAGACTTCAGCAATAATTTTGTCATAGTTATTTGTGCTTTTGGTGAAACACAGTCTCTGTGTCCATATCTTTTCTGGCAAAAAGCCAGAAATAGCTCACAAGCCATAGGTCCCCCACCACCAAGCTAGGGGGTAAGAGAAATAATATCAAATTCTTCAAAATGGGTCAACTATCCCTTTAAATTACTAGTAATAACATAACTGAAATAACTGAAACGTGCACATATTCTCCTGTGCAGTGCTGTATGTTCTTGCTGATACTGTTCCAGGTTATCTGCCGTAATGAGCTGATGTTGGAGGAGACCAGGAACACCATCACTGTCCCAGCATCTTTTATGCTGCGCATGCTGGCATCTCTCAATCATACCCTCACACCTGGTATGAGGCTCTGTCCTGTGTTTTTTTGGTGATTGGGGATCTTTATCAACTATTTTTGTGTTTACAGCCATTAAAATGTATGTTTCCCTGTGTTTTTGTTTTCCATGTCATTCTGAGGCAGGTCGCTCCGATGGCTCAGGAGCAGAGACCGAAGATGATCACTAGTCCCTCCTGCAGGGATGTGGTCTGCTCTGCTCATCATATCCAGCCCTGAAAACAGACATGTCAGCTGGAGGACAGTGGTTGTAGCAGTGGTGGTTGAATGTACTTTGGCTCCACATCTGTACCTGTTTTGGTCCCAGATTTGCTTCTTGCTCAGGATGTATCACTAAAGGGTTTTCCCTTTGTATTTTGGGAGAAATAGGGCTAAACTTCATAGTGGTCATGGTGACATTTTTATTTTTGTGTTACGTCACAATAACTTTTGCATTCTCTCACAATATTTTTTTGTGTTCTCTTGCAATACTTTTGCATTACCTCACAGTACCTTCCTACTTGCGTTCTGTTCCCTCTGAGCCATTGGTCCACTTAGCTGCTCCAGCACACAGGTCTCTTGATGTTGGAATGTGTTGAAATTTAGTTTCACTAATTACCTAACTCTGCCTCTTGAGCAGTAGTACTGTACCAGCAGAATTAATCCCTATTTCAATGTCAAATTCAAAGAGCTGATCCACACTGGGGTGCTGTACTGTTGTGCAGCTGAGTGGAAATAGGTCTACATATGTCTCAGAAAGAATGGAAGTAGAAAAGTATTGCAAAGTAACACAAATATACTGTATTATAATAGAATACAAAACTATTAGGAGAGTATGCAAAATTTATTGCAAGAGAACACAAATTAAAATATCTCACCATGAGCCTTCGGTGGCACCGTAAAATCCAGCCTATCACTAATGATTGGAAACAAAGAATGAACATTTGAGTATGATTGTTTTTTTTAAAATATGTGTTAGATATGGAGAGTAATGTAGTTTTAGTGGGACGAGTGTGCAGTTCTGGTCTCGTGTTTTGGAAGGAATGCATGTAAAAGTTCTGTTACCACTAGGTCAGCTGATGTTTGTCATGTTTCATACCTATTTGTATCCTATATTTTAATGTATTATTATTGTGTAATGAAATTTATGGTGTCAGCTATGACAAAATGTTTGCAAAGAAAAATGCACCATTAAAGTTGCCATCAAATGATACTACTATAGTCAGGGGAAAATGGTGTGTTGTGATCCATTCTCAGGGTTTTGACTTTAAAATAAAAGAATCTAAAAATTTGAGACAATTCACTGCAGCAGGTGAGGTTGTGCAATGTGGTCATTATCATGCACATGTACACACACACACACACACACACACACACACACACACACACACACATTATATACTTTATTTGATCCTGCATTACAAGTTAAAATTCATTAGGAATCAAATCTACTGAATGTTCCAACAGATTGGATCCAGATCCAACACACACACACACACACACCTGAGTACTGTCTGGTGGGTAACAGCTAACTGGTCAAACTAGGTTTATTACAGCTTAAAAGTGAAAAACCCATTGCCTTGGAGACTTTATTAGGGAGACTGGAAAAAGTAAAGTGGAGAAAGTACGCACCAAAAAGATTTTAATTCTACAATGACATAGTTTTTCTAAAGCCCATGCATTCTGAGAAATAGTCCTTTGAGGGACAAAATACATTTTGATTACAATTTTTGCACTTGCATTTGCGAAGGAAAAACTGTCTTAGGTTCCATGGCAATTTTTTTCATCCCACCACTACCATCTGCTGTTAGAGGTTAAACACCCTGGAAATTTAAATTGGTTAAGGAGCAAACTGTTAAGCAACACAAATTTTAATGATCACATCACATCCATCACACCCTTGTCCTACAAGTTTTGTATGTGTGTGTGTGTGTGTGTGTGTGTTTGGATCAAGGCCATGATTCTCATAATTTCTATGAAAATGCAGCAGAACATTCAGCACCCAGCTACCTCAAAGTGTAGGAAGCTTTCATTCACTGTTTTATTTTGATAGTATCTCAAAACTGTTGTGCAACACAAGATGACGTAAGAAACATCTGCTGTTTCTTACGGACATCTCTGGTAAAGGATTATGCAGAGACTCGCTGTATTTGACTTATTTCTTAATTCGATTATTTGTTCACTGGATGGATCCCTACTAGCTTCTGCAAATGCTTTTGCAAACTTTCCTTGGGGCTGAAACAAACAGACACACACACACAAGCATAATACATAAAAATACTATATCATGCTATCATATCATAATATCAAAGAAAAGAACAACAGATCTAGGTAAAGGAAACAAAACTAAATCTAAAAGAACAGAAATTACATCAAAGATAAGATCAGATAAGAACTACTTAGGGGTAGATCACTGATAAAGTTATACAGGCCAAAGCATATAAAGAATAAAAAGAACTTAAATGCAACTTTGCCTTGCCACTGAGTGTGACATAGAGGATGTCCTGCCTGCATGGGAAATCTTTTCTTGTTAATAATGTGTTCAATCTGAGTTGGTAAAAAGTCCCACTCAAGAGAAGTTCTATAAAGAGCAGTGCATTTAAGAGGATTAGTGCTGGGTTAAACCTTCTTGACATTTCTGGTTGGACATGTGTGTTTCTGACAGGTATCTGCAAGCTAAGAGAAGAATTTCCACGAGTTCCACAAGGAATTGATTTTCCAAAGAAAAAGTAGTAAGGCAAGGCGAAGCTTAGTCTTTACTTGAAGCCAAGAACATTTAGAATGCATACTGTCTATATTGGTGTGATATCACAGCCCATTCTCATTCCCAGGGCGTCAAATACCATAGCTTTGTCACCTGTAAAAGCCACACTTCAGCGTCTGATACCAACACTGAACGCACCCATTGGAAGCCAAAGGCACTCTTTGGCATCAATATGAGATGTGAGAGATGTTGTATTAAGAGTGTGAAAGTCCGCAGAGGAAGGTGGTCATGTGTTTGAGGCGGCCACAGGACCTTCACATGAGACCAAAATGTGTGACTGAGACCGTGTCCAGTTTCTCTTTTTGTTGCCTAAACCTCACCTTCCCTAACCTTTACCAAGTTCTATTTATGCTTAAACCTAACCATCCCCTCACCAAGTTTTATTCCTGCATGGTTATTATGCAGGAATAAAACTTTTATTTATTTTCCAATGTGTCTAATCCTGATCCTGAAGGCTGCCGTTGGCATTGGTATCAGACCTGACAGGGGCAGGACCAAGCTGCATTATCTGGCCACATTGTGTTGCATATGAACAGTACACAACTCTGCTAGCTGCTCTTTCGAAGCAGTTGTGAGTTTTGGATGTCTTTCTTACTGGCTGCAGACTAAGTAACAGAGCAGTAATCAAGTGCTGAGAACAAGTTATCAGTTGGTTGTTTTCAAAATAAAATTTACATGCGACACAATTCTGTTGCAAACAAGTTTCCCCAAAGGGCCAAATAATAGTACCTATCAGAGCTACCTATTGAGATCTGATCAAAAACTATTCTCTCCATGACATTGCTAATCATGAGGAGTACACTGATGTGTCTGCTGTTAGGTCCATAAAAACATCCTCTCTTATTATTCAGGACAGGAATCACTTTAGATTCTTTCCACTGACACTGGAAGCTGCCAGTGAAAAGACATCTGTTGAACATCTGTGTTACAGGAAGAGATGAATACTCTGCAGCAGTTTTGAAGTTTGACATTTAAGTGGAGAGGACTCCTTAGTGAGAGAACTTTCTCCACTGAGGCAACAGCAACAGTTAAGTCCAAAAGAACACTGTTTATTCTCAAGTATTATCTCCGCCAGGTGGAACACCATATAATCTTTAGTAATCTATAATAACCTTTCTTACTAAGGCCTTTCTCCCTCGATTGCTCAGTTTGGCCGGGCGACCAGCTCTTTGAAGAGTCCTGGTTGTGCCAAACTTCTTCCATTTGAGAATTATGGAGGCCATTAGGCTCTTGGGAACCTTCAGTGCAGCAGAAATATTTTTGTAGCCTTGCCCAGATCTGTGGCTTGCAACAATCCTGTCTCTGAGCTCTGCAGACAGTTCCTCTGACCTCATGGCTTAGTTTTTGCTCTGATATGCATTGTCAGCTGTGAGGCCTTACATAGAGAGGTGTGTGCTTCTCCAGATCATGTCTCAAATTAATTTACCACAGGTGGACTCTAATCAAGGTGTAGATACATCTCAGCAACCATCAAGAGAAATGGGAGGCACCTGAGCTAAATTTCAAGTGTTGTTGCAAAGGGTCTTAATACTTCTGTCAATGTGATATTTCAGTTTTTCCTTTTTAATAAATTTGCAAAGACTTCTACAATTCTGTTTTCACTTTGTCATTATAGGGTACTGAGTGTAGATTAATGAGAGAAAAAATGAATTTAAAAGATTGTAGCATCAGGCTGCAACATAACAAAAGTGAAAAAAGTGAAGGGGGTCTGAATAATTTCTGAAAGCACTATATCTTTTAAAAACTGAAAATATGACACAACATTGGATAGTAAATTGTATTTATTTTTTCTAAAAAATAAAGTTAATTTTAAGATACAGTGATGAAATACACAAAACAAAAAACAGAATGAGGATAGTTATTACAAAATACAATACCTGATAAATAGAAGGAGCAATCATCATCAATTCTGCGTGATTGAATTTGCGTATTGACATAGCAGCACAGAATTTTTAAGTGCCAGATAAACTTGCATGGAGACACTAACAGACACATTTAATACATTTATTTCTTTTCCATACCTTTACAATATTACCTCACTTTTGGCAGGTAAGGAAACAAAAGCACGAAGGCAAAGAATCCAAAGCCGGTCAATGCTTAGAAGGGATCCATCCCCACAAGTCTAGAGAAATAAAACATCTTGTCCTTATGGCTCAATATCTTACAAAAGTCAGTCAAGGCAGACGCACTTAATCCTGCCTGAAATTACTGCTGACGCACAACATCAGATTGTTAATCTGCAATTCAGTGTTTCCTTGTATGTCAAAGGCAGACAGTTAAGTGAGGACACCTCCTCTTTAGATTGTCTTTGAGATTAAATCAATCAGTTTTATGACAGTGATCATGATCATGAGCTGTTAACAAAACACTGAATTTGGGAATCTTGAGTTTACTGACATTTTGCAGTGACACGAGTACAGAAGCATAATGCATTCACTAAAAAATACATATATCTATCTGACCTGTTTTTCTGAATTGTGAGATTATCATTAATTGAGAAAAACAGCAGTTTTTTTTTAAATGAAATGTTTTCTCAGAATTCTGAAATAATTCTCTTGTTCATTCAGAGAAACAGTAAATAATTTCTTTCTCCAGTGAATTCAATATGCTTCAGTACACAAGGACTTTGTTTACGACAATACAAGCACAAAGTTAACACAATGCAAATTAGCTACCCATACAAATGACAAATATCAGTTGCACTCGTTCAATAAAGTTATTGCTACTGGAATAAAAAAAAAAGGCAAGTGGGGAAAAAGGCAAGAGTTCAACCATGTAACAGTTTTTCAGCACTGACATTCTACACAGCAACAGTAGTGATCACACATGTTGGAAATGAGCCTCTCATTTCTGGCTTGTGCACTATTCATTTGGTAAAAAAAAAAAAAACTAAAATTAAAAAATTAAATAATGTACATACATATCTGTATCTACATCTATATCACACACACACACACACACATGTAGATAGAGATATAGATATAGATATAAATTATACATTATATATACAGTTCTAGAAATATTTTGACATTGATTTGGTTGACGTGGCATTTTTTGGTCATCTCTTTAATATTTAATAATAATATTAATAACTTAATTATCGTTTAGAACACATAACTTGAATGGACTTTGCTGTTCAAATCAACACAGCAGGGTAGCCAGAGCAGCCATTTTCATGTGCATGGTAAAAACTGTGGCCGCTGCATCAGGCTGACCGCTTCCAGCTGGTGGCAGCTGTGAACATTTCCTCCCTGCCTTCAGCCAGCAGCCACAGCACAACATTTCTCCTCTTCTCAGTTCTCAAGAGTGTGATACGCTTAATTGGCCAAGATGTTTGATTCCACCGTAGCAGCTGACCACAGCTGACATTTTATTTTGTACTGTCCAAATGACCAGAGCAAACAGTTCAGTGACTGGTCAACTCCATTCATGCTTTAGACAAGTATATGGCTCTATCAGTGATAGTGACTGAGGGGAGCTGTTGCATGGTGATACTGAAACAAAATAGTTCCAGCAGCTAGGAAGCAAAAGGGCGGGGAGAAAGTGCTGAGAAACAAAAGTGTTATTGTTGTTGTTGCTGGGCCAGGTCCGCTTCATTTTAGATAAGGTCTGGTGTTACACTGGTATGGAACAGCTGATACCACCAAACTATCACTTTAAAAAGATGAGTAAGCCTCTTGGTTTATGAATCTTGCAGTAATGAACGTGTTAACAGCTTGTTTGTGTTGTAAGTGTGAAAATAACTGCTTGGTCTAGACGCAAGCAGCCAAACTGTTTTCATTGTAAAATGGTGCTCAACGGAGTAACATTACAACCTTAAAAATCCTACATTTAAGGCAAAAGATTCAAGTAAGCAGGGAAATCTTGAGTTATTTCTATCTGTAACGGTGTGCGTATGTGAGCAACAATATTACAATCACTACTACATGTCTGGATTCAATCCATGTGCTGGCAAATCACTAAGATTTTTCTGCCTGTGATGTGCTTTAGTGCTGTAGGCTCTGTAGCTTCTAGTGTTCTGCTCTACTCTGCAATATTAGCCAGATACTTGTGTCCACTAGCTGAGCCTGAGCTTGTGGAGTGTGTGTGGGCTCACACACTGCAGTGCTGCTGTTACAGGGGCTACAGAGCGTCACTAGGCAGCGTGCTCACATGGGCTGTCCTGGAAAGTTCATGTGTCGCTGACTGGAGGAGAGTTTGACTCGGTTTCTTCACTGCAGTCAGCTGACTCGGGGCACCTCCTGGAGGCCAGTTTGCAAAGGCCGGCCAAGAAGAAGACGACAGCTATCACAGCAAAGTAGCTGCCGTAGATGAGGAACTAGAGGGAGGAAAGAAGGCAACCTGTCACAACAAACCTGTCAGTGGAAGAGCTTACTGCACCTGTGCACAACTCAATCATTTTGCACTTCACATACAATGGCCAATTCACACTGCGGCTGGGTATTACCAACTTCACGATGCAATACACATCACAATACACACTATGTGTATGTTTACATGCACACCATATGCAACACTCAACTTTTGAGGGGCAGCAGTACGCCTATTGGCATCTGGTCTGCCGGAAATACAGAAGAAAAAGAAGAAGAAGAAGCTGTCGCTATTTCTGTGTTTTCTCCCATTGATATACTTCATGAAATTGCGAGTGTATTTCCAAATGTTGAGGGGCCGCTGGTGTCATTATCAATCTACTGTGAAAGAGGCTAAAAGAAAGTATTTTTCTGATATTGTTCGATTAAACTGCCACAAGCCTCGTGTGTTGTTTAAAGTTATCAACTCTGCTCTGAATGCACCACAGACTGTCGGAATTGAGGCCTCTCCTGCTGTGTGTGAAAACTTTCTTCAATTCTTCATTGATAAAGTCACCTCTGCCAGAGCACTTATTTCACCCCCTGTGTCTGATCCTTCAGTGTCTGTCCCCTGCTCTGCTGTTTTGGACACATTTGAGCCTGTGACCCTGCCCTTTGTGCAGGAGATTGTTGGTCATTTGAAGCCCTCAGGTTCTCCAGATGATACTGCCCCCCCCCCGACTTTTTAAGGAAGTTTTCCCCACAGTTGGGCCATTCTTTCTCACAGTTATTAATAGCAGTCTGTCCTCTGGAGTGGTCCCTGTAAACTTTAAACATGCAGTTGTGTGACCTTTGTTTAAAAAAAACCTGGGC
>OMLB01026218.1:0-39120 GCA_900302555.1 Myripristis jacobus
CTGATGGCTACTTCCAGCAGGATAATGCACCATCTCACAAAGCTCAAATTATTTCAAATTGGTTTCTTGAACATGACAGTGAGTTCACTGTACTAAAATGCCCCCCACAGTCACCAGATCTCAACCCAATAGAACATCTTTGGGATGTGGTGGAACGGGAGCTTCGTGCCCTGGATGTGCATCCCACAAATCTCCATCAACTGCAAGATGCTATCCTATCAATATGGGCCAACATTTCTAAAGAATGCTTCCAGCACCTTGTTTAATCAATGCCACTAAGAATTAAGGCAGTCCTGAAGGTGGAAGGGGATGCTCCTAATAATCCTTTAGGTGAGTGTAAATCATTGATTTCTACAGCACTGCACAAAAAGGCTTAAAAGCAGCATATATTTGACATTAATCTTAAATGATACTTCACATGTGCCTATGTGCTGGATAAAACTCATTTCACTTTACGTTACTTATTGGACGTCATGGCATGTCTTGCATGCCCAGACTGTGCTGGATGATGCTACTTTGCACCTTTAGAGGAAAGATGATATAGCCAGAAGCACAGACCTGGAATATGAGGCCCTACAGACATCAAAGTGCAAATCCTGGAGGGAATATTCATGGCTATGTGCAGGTAAAATCCCTGCTGTTCTTGCTTTCCATGTGGAAAGACAGAGAATGAATACAGCAAGAGAAGAGAGTGGTGGAACTATTTTGCAAGAACATCCTAACCCCTTTTTGTGTATTTTTAAACTGAATTTCCGATTTAGATGGTTATATCTAGTCATTAAAGTTTTCATGAGCCTAGGTGTAATGAAAACCCCTTGAACAGTCAATGGTAAAAATGAATAAATTTTTCCCAATTTCTGAGAAACCAATAACGCTTTTATTAGACATTAGACATATTTTATACCTTACTATAATAAATATATGAAATGTATATACATATTTATCAAAGAGAGTTCAAGGATGGTTTAATGAAAAGATTCCTCAAGTAAGAGATGTGCACATCTAATTATTTCTGTCCACTAACTGAATGTTTGGTGACAAGAGCTTTTCAAGAGGCTACAGATGGAGGGCAGCAGGCTTATGCAGCATGTACTTGTAGTAAAATTACTTCACCACAAGGGGGGGATATTCATTAAGGAGAGACAGCAACAACAGCCAGTGCAATGTTAGGCAGTTTTTTGAGGGATGGGTAATATTTCTTGAATCACAGAGGGCAAGGTATCATGGAAAAAAAAAGTGTTTAACATGCATGATACGTAAAATACAAAATATGATAACACTGTACATCAGAATTGTTCACAAAAGTCCCAGATGGCCTTGTTTCAAACAGTAGCCTAGAAGTGTCAGGATCATTCTTTTTAACCATCAGTCTCGTCACCTCTGTTTACTCCGATTAGATTTTCTAACCATTTTTTAACATGTTGTGCATGCACATATTGTTATATGTAGCTGCAGAGGTGACCCGGGGGAGAAGCTGCAAGGCCTCATGCTCCTCCACGTCTCTCCACATGGCTGCACCCTGTGCCTGTGATCATTCCCACCTTGAGCAGTCTCACACGGTAGATTTTAGGTTGGCATGTAAAATCTTTCTCAGAATGAAGGTTTGTTCTTGAGACTGTTTTTGTCCCCAACTAATTCCCACCACTGACTATCTGCATCTTTCAGAAACTCTGAAGAAGCATGATTAGACTGAAGACTTTCCTCTGTAGGAGTTTGGATCACAACTGGAGGTTGGCAGCTTTCCACGGCTTTCAGATCCAGAATCCAGGCAAGTTTGCTTATATACAGTATGAAGTAAAAAATAAACACAAGCCATCTTGTGTCACACAGTGAGCTGGTATGTTCTATAATACCTGAACATAATTACCCTTCATGAAGGAAAGGAAATAATTCTAGTGTCAGACTAATACTGAATCACTAAATAGAGAGAGCAATGATGAACTGACTTTTTATGCATATTTTTTCCCACTGTTGTATATTCTGATTGGAAAATATATGTATAGCAGTGTAGTATATCACAAATTAAGACTCACACCATATTAATTTCTTGCTCTCAAAAAAGGTGTAGTTTGTTTGGGACTCAGCCTTTCACTCAGTCTTGATAATCTTTAGTCTCTTTTTCATATCAGCTAGGCCTGGCCTTGATCTTGTCCTGGCTCCTTTCTCATATTTAAATGTTAAACATTAGCCCTACTAAGTTAAAAAAAGCTATGCCATATTAGTGGTATGAATTGTTTAAGTACTCCAATGTACTTGATATCTTGTGATATGAGCCCTTAGTCTAGACTGGGACTGAAAACAATTAAATAGCATTTCAGTTAATTGCTCTCTCATATATACAACTCATTGAAGACATGTTAATCGGTTTAGCCAAATTTAACCTATTGAAAGAGCTGGGAAAGCAAAGAATACATCACCATTGCTAATCAGTTTAAATATAAATGTGCAATTGGCATGCTTAAATGTTTTGAACTTGCATAGGGAAAATTATGTGATTCATGTCATAAATTATATTATTCATTGCCTGTGTTGTGCAGCAGTTGCGTTTCTTTAAATTTCTTTTCTTTCTTCTTTAAATTACACAGAGAAAGAGCTGTCAGTTATTTCTCTCTTTTTAGTTTTTTGAATTGTCAGTTCATTTGCCATTTGAGATCGGTTTTCGGCCAAATTAGAAACTCGCATCCCTCGCCTGAACTCAGAGTTACATTACTATGAGTTGGATCCCTTTCAAGTTGTGGGCTGGATAAGACAGAATATTCAACTTTTGTGGTTGCATGGAGAATTATCATTTGGCACATGGCGAGAGGCGACGACAAAGGAACAAGTGTCTGCTAGAGCCCACTGACCGCTGGTTAGTGTAGACTTTTTGTTATGCTTGAGCCCTGCTTTTCAGCTGTGGCAGCTAAAGAAATGTGTGATGATTGAATGGAGACAGAAATGGCATTAGAGAATGTAAGCTGAAACAGACCCATTTCTCCTTCTGAATTGGGTCCTTTTGAAGGATACTGACCATCCGCAGCTTGTGAGGACAGGGTGTGTCGCCGGGCAGAGGACACCCAGTGCTGCACGTGGACACAGACAAAGCCTTCGCACTTACCTGGATACAAAGAGTTTCAGCGTCAAGAAACAGGATCCACGTATTATTAATAAAAGAATTAGCTTTGTGCGCCCCCTGCAAAATTACTCTGACCTGCATGTGTGAGAACAATGGGAGTGGGGAAAAAAACAAGCACTCACAACTAACCGAGTCACTGAGCATTCATTATTCATGTTAATTGATTCTGGCAGTTTGAAGACAGTACCTTGTAATGCAACACCCGTGCAGGACAGAACGATGATAAACACACACTAATCTCCTGCACCATGCACGCAGAAGTGCCTGTTCACTGCTCACATGACTTCTCTTCAATCCACAGAAACAGGGGACCGTGAGCAAATCTGTGACTCCTTTTTATTCTCGATAACGGAGTGTGATCCGTCGCAGAAAGCTCTAAGTAAAAGGATAGTAAAATTGTGCCATGTTTTGTGAACTGCTCTGCAACCACACATATTGGTTTTTAAGTGGTAACTGGTTCAATTTAGAGGCTGTTTATTCTGCATTTAGAGGGATTTAGAACCTCATCTTTTGGGATACAGTTGCTCATATGTGAAAGCCTGCAATCCAGTGTTTATGGTGTACATGAAAGAATTGTAACAATGCAATTTGCTGTTCGCCTCGTCATATCTCAAGCTGACTGGTGCCATGCCTGTATATTACTGGGATGGACAGTGACACTGATGTTGAGTGGGGAATCCACCTCGTAAAGCTACCTACTTTGTCCTCCATTTCTCATTATTGTGCAACAGCTTGCTACTAGAGGAAAAGCAGCCACCATTCTCCACCCACAGAAAACAATGAAATGCAGATGGCACCCTTGGGTTACTGACTAACTTCTGGTGATTTTTTTTTGTTGTTGTTTGTTTGTTTGTCTTTTAAATTATGACATTAAATCAGTCCATGCCACATCCTCGATCCTTTAATTTAATCATATTCTGCACACCTGACAAGGGGACAGATGAGAGGTGCACACGAATTTGAAAGGAGTAAAATGAGGAAAAAGAAGGTCACATGCAGCCTGATGTAGACGGCAATGCACTCAGCCCCATGCTGCAATTAAATATTAATGAGGGCGCTCCATCCTGCTCAACTGGAGCAGTCAGATGTTGTGTCCCTTTTACTGTGCAGCTTCTCTGCTCCTCAGTCTCTCCCTTGTTTGCCGTCGTCTTGCAGCTTCTCTTGATTTCAAAATGCAGCACATCAAAAATAATATTGAGAATTCCTTAGCAAGAATTCCCATTGTGGTTCATCTTTTTTTTTTCATTCCATCTTCTATTTTTTTTTCTTTTATTTGGAAATGTAGCTTGTGTTTCATGCTGCTTGACAATAGAATTTCTCCATCAGCTCTCAATGTATGAGATGCAGACAAGTGTGTGAGACATGACCCATGAAAAATATAACAAGGGAAAATTTTAGATATGACATATGGTTTATAGTGGCAAAAAAATGCATTATTCCAGAAAATTCCACACAACACTGACTGGCATGCACTGCAGAAAAATCTTCATCTTAACAAATCATTTAGTCTCATAGTCAGTCTTAAAATTCTGTTGTTGTTGTTTTTTTAAAAGAAAATGAAAAGAATCTACCAGTGGGATGAAATAATCCAACATGTTTTCCAATGCTAATCAACCTGTTTCCAGAATTTTCTTGAATCGAGCATCATTTTCTTGACACTAGTGGGCTGATCTGCCTTATTCTGCCTTGTTTCAACATATTTGTACTTGTTCCCAGAAAAAAAATCTTGGAAAACAAACTGCATAGGAAACAGGTGGTATATTATTTCATCCCACTGGCAGATTTTTTCACTTGTTTTGAGGGGGGGAAATGATTTTAGGACTGAAAATGACTTGTTAAGATGGAGATCGTTTTGCAGTGTGGTCACCTAAGAGCGCCTTGCCGATAAACCTCTATGTGGAGCATCGGACCGTCCTGCAGGAGAGCTGCTTGCAGCACTTATTAACCTTCCTGAAATGTTTTCAGCGTTGGTCACACACAGCATGCATAACGGCAAAACACACATGAATGCTTACATACACAAACATTTTCACCATCTCTTTCTCTTTCTCTCTCTCTCTCAGACACACACATACACAAGTATTCCTGCACAACGGCTAATTGTATTTCATTACAGTGGATAATACATATCACATCTTTTGCTGCATGCTAATCTGCAGCAATAAAGTCACCAAGTGGACTGGACTTGTGTTAATTATAAGGTGAAGGGGTGTTTGACACAGCTGATTTCAGTAAAGTATGTTGAAATGAGGCAAGCCTGCAAAAGACTATATGGCCATTTCAACACAAAGAGCTGCATAATCCACAGTTACTGTGTGTTTTTCCAAAGCTCATACTTCATCTAACACTCATGGTCTTCACTGACAGCAATGTGCCTGTGGACAAATAGTTATGTCAGTTATTTCTCTGTGTTGACGCTGAAGAGGCCTCAGTAACGTGATTCACATTCATCACTAGCCACTTCATGAAGGGAACCACTTACTCCTCCCAAATGGAGGCAATGAGTCTTTAGTCCCTTGAGAGAAATCTCCCGTCAGATGTCTATTGAACTGTTTTACTTAATACATCTACCTTGCTGTACACCTAGATTCTTTGTACTTAAAGAGAAAAGCCATGGGGATAAAATGAATTATCGCTTTTTGTGGTATCAAGGACTTTTGTGATTTGCATGGCTTCTCCCAGTGTTAATATTTTTATGGTCCAGGCCTCGTTTGCATAATTTCCATTATCCCATAAGAAGCCGGCCCCCACTTCATAAAGCTGCTCTCCTTTTTCTTGTCTATTCATTAATTCCTATCCTCTCCTAAAAGATAGTCCGCTCACTTAGTTTTATCAGAAAAGACATTACTGTATTGTCTTTGGGAATGTGTGTTATTGGTTTAAACTTCATCACAGCTTAGTATTTATTGAGGAGAATTATTGGGCCATTCTTATTTACGGACACGCTAAATACTTCTCACCGGAACCATATAATGATATGACACTCCTGAATGCAGTGTGCTCCGTTCCTTTTTCACTCTCGCTCACTGTGCTCATGGGAGATAGTGCTGTGTCATCCGTGAGCTGTTTATGGTTCTCCAAGGTAATTCTCTGTGACACCGGGAATTTATCTGAAAACTCCCTTTTTACAGGAATTCAACAAAAGAGAAGGCATAATGGATTGTGTTGAAGGCATGAGAAAGCAGAGCTGGTAGACTCACTTTAGAGACAGCAAATTTCATTGTCAACTGTCTGAAAAGCTTATTCTATCCTGAGACCATTTCCATTTCAATTCTTTAATTTTCCATAGTGTCTGTATAGCTGCTGTAAAGGCAGCGCTGATTTGCTGACACACAGTACAGCTGGACACTCCATTTCCTGCTCTCGCTGATTTTTTGACTTCTTGTTACCTCATGTCTGCAGGAGGCAAAGAAGGAAACTGCACTTGGTAGAAAGATATGGTAGTGTGCATGTTTTTGTTTTGTTTTGTTTTGAGAAAATACTCTGGCAGTCCCCCACGGCTGGAAAATTGCTTCCACAGCTAAAAGAATGTAACAATAAATTCATCATCCAGTCTTATTGTTTACCCGAAACAAACAAACAAAATTTGGGCAATTAGAGTACACCGAGTGTTATGTCTTGATATAAGTATTCAAATAAGAGCCATTTTTAAACTGCAGCAGATACTCTGAGTAGGACTGGCAGAGAACCAGAAGCACATGGAGAACAAAAATTTCTCCCTTCCCCCACTGCTACAAAAAACCTAGGGGAAACACTGAAGTTTATGCATATGTATAGCAAGCAACTTCAAGCAGCTGTGGGGGTACATGTATGTGTGTGTGTGTATGTGTGTGTGACTGTGTGTTTGTGCGTGCATTAATGTTTGTCTTTTATCCTGCATAGCATGAGAATGAAAAAAGGGAAGACAAACATCCAAGCCTCTGACATTTGTAGGAAGACAGAGGACCGTCGAGGACGCCTGATTGTATTGACTGATCAGTGAAGGAGGACGGAGTCTGGCAATGATTGGCCGAGGAGAGAAGTCAACACCACCTATCTCAATCTGCAAAGTGCTACCTTAGATTAATATGTACTTAATTAACTAATTTGTACTAATTTGTATTAATGTGTACTCGCCAACCGCTCTGCTCTTCCTGTATTGTCCTCCGTGTGCACTCCACCAAGGGCCTTTTCACGCCTGAGAGTCCAAACCAAGGCTCATTTTTTTGTTGCATAGTATACATTTGATCAGGTTTGTTTTGGTTACCTACGTCCCATGCGGGTTGTGTCTCCCTATACTTGGCATTGATTGGTTTGTAGACAGGCATGTGTCTGACGTTGACATACTCTCAGTTCGGCGAGTAACTTTCTATCCCCCTTTGAATTAATGGACAAAAATGAGTGAACAGATCCATTGTGTTGCCACTATGATAACAGTATTAAGACATTAATACCAGTGGCACCAACTTCAAGCACATTACTCAAGGGTCCTCAAGAGTCCTCAAGTCCTCCTGTGAGTGTCAGCATTTTTATGAGTTTTTTCCAGTTTACTTTGTATGATGTCGTTGGACCATTTTTCAATTAAATACTTGGTCTCCTCCTCTCCCCATGCGCTCATTTCTCCTTTTTGCAGCTCTGACAATAGCCTGCTGGAACCTGTAATTAGTCTGAAAGCCTGAACCATCCAAAAAATGTTTTCACACTAGAAATGAACCGAAATATGATTCAGATTGATCTGTTGAACCAGGGTTCAGCTATTTGGTCCAAACCGTAATATGTGAAAACCCTTTAGGGCACACATTTTATGCAATTAAGATACACTGGCTGTATACTGGCCATAGAAATTATAAGCTCACATGGACTTCTTTGACTAAAGGTGTCTCCATGTGGCATTGAGCTAGGAAGATGCCCTTTGTTCCCATCATGCAGGAGGCACCTCCTTAGTAATGTTTCATCCTCAGTGCAGTAGGCCTGGTTTTGATCAGAGGACCCATTAACTTTCTGTTCCCAAGCTATGCATAATATGGGAACTTCAGAGGACTCTCTGTAGGCTACTCAGTAGTTCTTCAGCAGATGGTCCTCTTGGTGAATCCCCATGTCTAATTGTAATATAAGTGTTGGGATCAACAAAATTCCAGAATAGTTATTTTTGCAGTTTCGGATTAACATAAATTTTGCAAATCTGTTGCACGAAATTGGTCTTAAATAGCTAAAATTCCTTGGGGGAATGAACCTCTGATGCCCTGCTAAGAATGGACTGGATTTTTGTTCTATCAATGGACAAGACTAGATATTCCCACACTGGCCAGTCTTTATCCTGCGTCTTGTAATGACTCTCTCACCTTGGAAAACAGATGTACTGTAGCTGCATTGCAAAAGTGTAGTGCTAATGTGTTTTCACTCCTACCAGACCACACTAACCTCACACACTAGCACACAGGGATTTCCCTCAGGGTTTTGGTGCAGTCCCATGTGTGCAAACAAAAAGTTGTTCAGCCATTCTGTACTTAAAAGCCAAGGCTGGAAATTAGTCTTTATGAAGCTCCCCCGGTTTTACTGGTTGGGCAGAATTTTTGGGTTGCCGCCTTTGCCTGCTTTGCAGAATATGTTTCCCCAAGGACACAGAGAGTGAAGGCAAAAAACAAGGGCTCGGCGGAGTTCTCTCAGACAATATTCAGTCACACTGTTGAGGAAAACTGTACAGTGGGACCTTTAACTTGCACTTCACTGTTCACATTCAGGTGGACAACTTGAGCAAGGAGAGCTCAGACAGTGGGTCTTATTAGCTCCCTCCTTTCCACAATAATCAGGGACCTTAAAGGCTTTCTACTCTGTGTGGAAGAGTACGTTTCGGATTGAGGTTAGCTGCAAATTGAACAAATAAGAGAGTCCCACAATACCTGGTGTAGCCCAGCTCTGTTTTATCTGAGGCCTGTCGGCACTATATTCTTCAACATGGACTACTGCATCGTGACTGCAGCATCCAAATACAAAGCACATTCTCTGTCCAACACTTAACTGACATTGGATTGCACCAAAAACTACTGGCAGAGAGGAGAAAGAGCCCTCATCATGCCCACTATCAGATATGGCAGCAGCCAATGTGGCTTTTTTGCCAGGCCCAAGTACAAAAAAAAAACAAAAAAACAAAAAACACTTTCTGGGTCTTTCCAGCAACTAAAGGTGCTTTGTACTGGTCTTCCCTTTCAGGTGAGTTGACTAGCTTACCTGAAAAGATGCCTTGTTGGCTTATCCAAGACGGGCCTCTTGCATCTGCACACAAATAACACGGCTTTTACACTTTGGAATTCCATACAATGCATACACAAAAGTCCAATATTACATGCAGATGATACACCAATCCAAGGTGCAGTAACTTCACACTATACAAAGAGCCAGAAAGTCCGAGTCGGGAGGAAGATTGGGTGGTGGATGGGTCAGACAAACAGACTCTGGGCGTTTTAGGTTCAAATCTGATTTTAACTTCTGGTGGCCAACGTTATCTGCCCGGTGTTTGTATTTAACATTAGCTTGGTCAGTAATGTTTTGTAACCTGTATAACTGTATTTCAGAACCTTTTCCTAACCCTAACCCTGATAATCATAACCATTTTAATAACCGTAACCTTAACCTTTTTTCCCTAAACTTAACCAAATAATTTTGTTGGTTAACATTAGCTATTGAGCTCACACACACGTAAAATGTTGCATAACGTCTGCACATGCATGAGTGTTGCACATATGCTGTCCATACAAGTCAGTGGGAAGGACTGCGTATCAGCTGCACGTCTTCTGACTTCTGTGTGTGCATGGCACGTAAATTCACGCAGATCGATGAGACTGTGTCGTCTGTCTGGTACAGTGGACGGAGCGGTGGCTGTTTTGACAGAGTGAAATGGGCCCTTTGAAGGTGGCTGCTCCTGTTATCCCTTACTTTTCTCTCCCTTTGGTACTTTAGATTGAAACGTCAAACAGAGGGCTAGGGGCTGTTTAAACCCAGCAAGCAGAGGATGGATTGCCTTGAACTGTACTGTGGCTGCAAGCTCTCACCGTATGAGGCTAAGTATAGCAGCATGGAAGAGGAGTGTCTTGAGGTGAAGGAAAAGTGCTCTTGAAAAACAATGTGAAAGAAAAGGGTGCCATGGTGATGGGCAAGAGCAGCAGGTTGTATATGATAGGGGCTGGATGAAATTCAATACGATAAAATACTTTTTATTATCACTTTTTTTATTATCAATGCAGTTGCTGTTTTAAGTAGCAACAGCTGCTGTAGCTGCTGTTATTGTTGTATGTATTCTTATGAACAGCATTATTTTCTGTATTTTATGTAACTGAAATGCACACAACAAGCTTCAGAGAGAATAAGACTTGATCACTGGCTGGAAAGATGATGACCAGAGCCCAGCAGCACATGGTTTATGGTTGGCTGAGTGAAGTGAGGAGTGTTAGCCCACTGTTCGCAGCCTTGGAGGAGGTGGCTGCCTTCCAGTCGGCACTCAGGAAATAAAAGCCCCTTATGCCCAGATGTGTGTCTCAGAAAGCTGAATCTGAAGCTGAATTTTAATATGTTGAAATTGAATTGGGACAAAAAAATGTGAACAATAGATGTAATTATAGAATTATACCTTTTGGCTCATCCTTGAGTTGGGTGTTTTTTAAATACAGGCAAATATGACACATAAAACACACAGCAGCAATAACATGACAATATAACCTCACAAAAAACGGCAAAAAATGGGGAACAAAAGAAAATAAAAATTAAAAAAAAGGCAAAAAATATAAAATTACCCCAGACCCCTGCCACATAACTCAAAAGTGGGTAAACACTAGAATCAAACAGTTGTGTGTTGGTTGCTGGTCCTTACATACTTTGACTTTATTTACCACTGACCCTAAAGCCCAACCAGCCGAAGCTGCTAACGTATCAATACCTTCCTAAATAAAATAGAATAAAAACCTGTCAGCTACGAAACCAAGATATTTATAGGATATAGTGCACTCCAAGAATGTCGTACCCAAAGTAAATGTATGCAAGTTTCTATCGATTCCTTTTTTTTCTAAAAGATATGATCTGTGTTTCACTCTTAACCGCAAACTTCCATTGATTACACCATGCAATCACGCTACAGAGAATCAGTTGCATGTCATTCTCTGTCTCTGCTTGACAAATTATGTTATCTGCATATAAAAGAATACATAAATCTTAATTAGCAAACTTCATACCTAGATTAATTGATTTAATTCTATTATTTTAAGTGTAGCAATCAATAGCTGTCTTTCCTCTGCCGTGCCACTGTGAGTTAGGGCTATCTTCAAGCCAGATGGTGCTAATGGTCCGTGGCCTCAATCCGCGAGGACAAAAAGCATTCATGTTTCCACTGTCTTGCCAGTAGCCCTGCAGTCTTGCCCTATAACTTGCCCATCACATGCTGCTTCAGTGTAAATGCATGCAAATGGGAAGCAGGAAGTGAGTGGTTAAAGTCTGCATAGCCGCCACCAACTAACTACTGCAGAATTGAACTTTTTTTTCCCTTTGAATGCCACTTTGTGCGTTGTGTGCTTTAACTGCCTTGTACTGAGACCTCAATTTTCCCAGATTTTCACGGACCTGTCCCATTGGGTGCTGCATCCCCACCGCTAACAGCTCTCTCACTATATATTGCATAACGTCCTCATTTCAGCTAACACGGCCGATTGTACATTGGACGTTTTCCCTTGACCAGATAGTGAGCAGAGCCCTGATGTCCTTGTTTGACCAGGACTGCCGCTTGTTCTCCATTTTTCCTTTCCCCGTTATTTTTCTGCTACAAAAGGAGCTGCTGCGCTGACATCTGTACTTATCAGCTGCACCCATCTCCCTGCCCAAAGCCTCAGTTAGCCCTTTCTGACCCATGGGTATTCAGTGGGCCCTGACAGCCCCAAAGAGGTGCAGTGAAAGACTGCAACGGTCAGTGGAAACGCAACTGGCCTTGGCATGTACTAGCACGCACACATTTTTGCACGACAGTGGAAAGCCGGCTGATGTAGGAGAGTGGCTACTACCCTGCTTGACCCTGCAAGTGCCTCAACTGCTTGATAGTTGGTGCACTGGATATGTAATGAAAGAAGACAGAATGGCAAAGAATTATGAAGAATGACAAAAACGAATGGTTGTTTGAAATTGTAAAAGTAGGGACGATGATAGCCAGATAAAGGGAGAAAAAATAGGTAACTATACCAATATCTGTCCTGTGAGGTTTTCCCCTTTTTTCTCTCTTCCTGGACATGTCTCTGTGTTGTTACAGCTGTTCATTAGCATGTAGCAATTGCACTTCAGCACCTGAGGGTTTTCCCATCAGTACCTGCCAGCAAGCAAAGGAAGCTCGGATTAGCATTCCATACGGAGATGGATCTGTCTGACTGACGTCTGATTGATCCAGAACTTCCTGTGGTACAGCAGCAGAGCTTCTTTTGTCTTTCGTTTTATCTGGTCTCTAAGGGGCATAAAACATTCATGTGCAATGGCTTATAGTGTTTGTTAATTTACTTTAAGCAGAGCATTGCAGAGAGCCACCAAAAGGAAGCACTGGTGCACAGCTTTAATAAATATTTACTGAGCCCTCCTCCCTCCCACAAACATTCTGTTTAACCAGTGAACTCAGTGAAAGGCAGACCAGGGAAAACTGACAAAAACAAGCTTTATTAAAGAGATATCCAACACCACTTTTATTTATATGTTTATTTTTATCACCAAACTCTGTCCCACATTCAGTATTTTGCTCTCACTTTAAGTGGATGTAAACAAACTCTGTCTCTGAATCCTGGATGATGAGTGTGGTGGCCGCCCTGCTGCCACACAGATCCGAAGTATCCCTACACCACACTGCCTGTTCTACACACCTTTTTTTTTTTTTTTGGATCACCTCATTTCTGTTTAATCTAGCTTATGCACATTTTTGCAGTCACCATAAGTTTATTGTGTAGTATAATTTGGTACTAATTATTTTCTGTATTTTCTTAATAACCTGAACATTTGTCTATTGTGCTTTTGTTTAGTTAGTTTGTCTTGGTCTACCCCCCTTTTGTGTTTATTGGTTCAGTTCACCTTGTGTCTAGTTGTTAGGTCAGTTCATCTTTTGTTCAGTTCAGGTTAAGATGTTATTCTATTGAGTTGAGTTCTGTTTAGTTGACCTCATATTAAGGCCTAGAATTTCGCCAAGTATTTTTGCTTTTTTGTGTTATTGGATTTTTCTTAATATTTTGTCTAAATAAATGCCTCTTTTTCCTAAGTTAGCTTGCAAGTTCTTGTGCCTGCCTGCTTGGTCCCTCACAATGAGCATGCTTACTAAAAAGTGATTAAGATTAATCAAAAGTATAACATCACACAGTAAACATAGCCAGAAATTATTTGTTATGGCTTATTTTAATACCTTTTGTTAGACTGGTAGAGTTATTCACGGTAGAAAGACAGCTAAACGTATTGATATATTAAAATCATGGTTGTTGTTGCATCGCAACTCATTTGGCAATGATATATAGACAGACAAACGTCTTCATGTATTTTCATTTCTACATAGTTTGGTTGTATGAGATTACTTCCATTTGTTTGAGCAAAAAATTAAAATTCACCTTTTTTTTTTACTTGATCACGTGACAATATATTACTTTTATATTTCTATGGTAATTACCATAATCCTTGTTTTTTCTTTCTTTCTTTTTTTTTTTTTTTTTTTTTTTAGCTCAAATTCAAATTACAGCCATTCAGTGTTGAAGTGGCTGCATTTAGTTCATCAGAAGAATTGTTAATATGTGTAACTTTAAATGTTTTAGAGGAGAATTGGGAGTAAAGTTACAAATGCATCCTGATATGGAAGGGTAACTGTGATCTTTACTCTCAGTGCAGTTTTCCTGTAATATTCTTCTCAAACTCAAGTTGAACAAGTTGACCCTTGTGAGGGTGCATCGTTGCCCATCTGTGGTCTGTAAAAATGCTCTTCAGTACAGGAAATGAGTTCCTGTGCGTTGCAGTGGAGGGCCCGAATGTGACAGTGAGCTTGAGAGCGTGGAAAACACTTGGCATAGCAGCTAGCACCTGGTGTTGTGCAGAAAGTAGCCTTTTGACAGTCATCTGTTGATTCCCCTCTTCCCCTGACGATGCTTGCTTTGCAACAATGCACTCCATTCCCACAATAGTGGAGTTGGGCTTTATGGCATCAACATAAAGGACTGAATCATGCGTCAACTTAAGTTTAAACGCTCCGCTTAACCCCCTCTGTACTTCCACTGCAGCATGTAGCTTCCTCTGGCAATGCATATTTACTATTACAATCAACATTTAGTCTGCTTTTTAATGAAATATGCTTGACATAATTAAATACAATTACTGAAATGTATTTTTATTGTCATTTTGCCATTATTTTTGAGAGGTCAGGGGGAACAGTGGCTGAGGTAAGTGGACCCCACTCCCTCAAACTTATTTTGCCCCCTACCAAGTCAGAGTCGATTTTTGGCTGCACATTAGTGCTGTGAACTCTCTGTTCCATGTTGTCCTATAGGAGAGTTTTAACGAGTAAAATGAATAAACCTTAGTTTGGAATAACTAGTGTTACTGTAATGTAAGGAGGAGACAAATGTCACATGACATTACCCTCAAAGTATCCGTTTGATAAAGGATGGACTGTGGCTATAAAAAAAAAAAAAAAAAAACTAACAAAAAAAAAAACACTTATTTGGCAATAGTTACGTTCAGTTTGTGGGGTAAACCTTTGGAATAGCCTTGATGTGGCAATAAAATGTGTACTAACATTAAAAAATTAAAATGCAACTGCAAACAATTTTTAATGGACAAGTATAAAACAGGAGCTCGAAAGGTAGGGAGAAAACGTAAAAAAGAAAGAACGGGACAAAGGAGAAGCAGAGAGAGGAGAAAAATGCTTTGTTTTTTTATGCCTTTATTTTCATTGCCTCCAATAATTACTGTATGTTACATATATATTTGTTGGGAGTTTTTGTTTTGTTTTGTTTTGTTTTGTTTTTTTAGAATGATTTGATACTGTAAGGACAGGGCAGCACCAGATAAGCTCTTCGCTTCCTTCTGCTCCTTCTTGAACACATGTGCTTTCTACATGTTGACTATTTGATGTATTGTTTCGTGAGATATTTTTTATATCCCCGATTTGGTGATTTATTTGTTGGATCTGCTTGAGATAAATAAAAAGAACAGAAGAAAGAAAGAAAGAAAGAAAGAAAGAATGTTTAGGTATGCTCGGGCATTCAAACCATTTAGTTCTTCACAAATATTCTCCTCTCCTTTACACCCACACAACAAGACTTTGGCCTTGACACCCTTGTTGGGTATTTTTAGACCCTTAAGCTGTCCTGTTTTGGCCATCATGTGCCCGCTGTAGCCTCATCTTGTTGTTAAGTGACAGGAGTGGGACCTGGCATGTTCCTCTGCCGCTACAACCCACCTGCTTCAAGGTTTGATGACTCGTGCCTCTGATCCGGCCCTCTGAACCTCGCTGTTGTGCTGATCTGCTATTTGCACGCCTGTGGCCTGTTGGTGTGAACAAATAAACGGCATTATGCTCAGACCTGTCTCCTCATCCGTTTGAGCTCACAGGAATGACGCTGACCAATTTTTTGGTTGTAGTTGTTGTTGTTGTTCATCACACCGTTCTCTGTAAAGTCTAGACACTTGTAGTGCATACAAACCATTGAATCATTGAACTGGTTCAGAGTCAATGATCACACCACGGACAAATACACTAGATCGCATAGCTTGCCTGTTCTACCATCTAGTCAAACAGCAACTGAGTCTCTTGACCCTGGCTGCTAAGGTGGCCACTGTGTATAAATTCAAGGACTTTACACTTGTGTTGATGCATCACTTTTAATGTGCCTCTTAGAAGTATAATAGAGCTTGACAGCTGGTGAGCAGTTAATTTCCGAAGCCAACTGCATCAAAGCCTGTACATCTCTGAGTAACTCATGTGAAATTAGCATTCAATTATTTCCCTTGCTCTTCTCCTTAATGTTCACTGGCTAGGACTGAGGATATAACTGAGCAACACACCCTTAGATAAATACAAATGCTCTGTGTGTGTGTGTGTGTTTTTAATTTTATTTTACGAGACAGCCAAACCATTACACATTACTGAGAAAATGATGTTACACTTACTTATACCTGTCTGCTGCAAAATGTGATGTGGCAAGCAATTTTAAACACATTCTAAGTATAAAGCGCACAAATCACTGTGTAAAATCCTGCGGCTTGGAGGGAAATGTTTGGGAGCTGTCAGGCCGGAGAGAAGCTTATTCTGAATGTCTCCCAAGCAGATTTTACAGAATGTCTCCATCCACAGTCGGACCTCCCCCCTTCTCCCTATATCTCTCTCCATACCGTGCCGTCAGTCAGTCAGTTCATTTCTCTTTTTAGTGTCTGAGGCTGATATCAGATTGGGAGAGCATCACATTAAAGTGGCTTGCCTCTTCCCCTTTTCCCAAAGTGAAAATGAGAAACTGCCTTAGAATACAAATAGCCATAGATCAAATGAAGTGTGGGGATTCGGAGCGCCTTATCTCAGTCAGTCAGTCAGTTTGTGGTTGGCGCCCGCTACAAAGACCCAGAATGAAGACTATGGCCTCAGAGATCCTTCCAGTCATCCCTCTGGCTGCACTGGAAACAGACAGGTGAGCGCACACACACACACACACACACACATACACATGCACATATATCTTGCGGCCCAAAATGTTTGCCTCAAAGTCATATTTTTTCTCTGCATTTGGAGAGTAACTACCCACATGCATATGGAAAGTGAGCAGTCCTGGTCAGAATCCTGAAAGCACCGTGAATATGTGGCTGCAGTTTAGTGTTTGCTGTCGTGGGCGTCCTGGTGTGTCAGTGGGCAAAGGCACATAACATTTAATGGTGACCTTGTAGGATTCAGTTCACATTCACCTTTGTCGCATGCCATCCTCATCTCTCTCCCAGTCTTTCTTTTTGCTCTCTGCTTTGTCAAATAAAGGTGAAAATCAGCCTTCCCAACTCTGAAAATGAATTTTGAACACACTATGAAAGACTTTGATTATTATTATTAGACTTTGATATTTCAATACAAACATCAGTTTGTATTTTCAAAATGCAAACTGACGTATTTAAATTACATACCACTCTAGCTCATCAGCACAATTCAGTATATATTTTACTGTTTATTTTTGCTCTTGTTTATTTTCTAATGATCTGTTTTGCTTGCTGATGGTTTGATTATGGATATTTTTGAGAAACTAGTTTCATATGACCTTGTGTAGCATTTTTGAAGGGGGAATCAGATGTTAAACACAGAGCATCAAACAAGTTAATCCTTATTTTCCCACTGTTGCCATTTCTGGAATGATTTTTGACAGGTATTAAAAAGTAAGGAAGGCATTTGAAGTTGTGTTTGTTCGTTTGTTTGTTTTCAAAAGCCTCTGTGAGTTCAGTTCCCATGTTTGGAGCACTTTATACTTGGAGGTTTTTACACGGAGAATTTGAGCTGCAGATGACAGACACAAATCTCCTCAGTTACGATGTGCTCAATCAACCTTTGCATATGGATCAAAAGTAGGGAGGCTGTTAATTTTCAGAACATTTCTGTGTTCACGGAGGAGGCGACTGTGATGGAGAAGGCTGCTAATGCTTGACAACCAGGGATGTGATTAAGCTCTGAAATGTCAGAAATGTCAGAGTTTGAACCCTTGTTGAGTCCTCACCCAAAGACAACACGTTTAATCCCTTTCCCATTATGCACTCTGCAACAGAGGAAACAAAAAAAAAAAGGAAACATGATCCTCTTACCATGGCCTGCATTTTATCCCAGTGCCTAAATCTGGGCAATAGTTGTTGACACTGCATCTTCCTTTGAACGGTGACAATGCTCAAAACAGTACGCAAAAAGGTGATGACTGAATTCCATCTTGTGCTTGCATGTTGTGAAAGTGATGGTCACAGAAATGAAAGCCAGATTTCCTTTAAATTTCTGTCTGTTGGTGTCTGACTCCCCGGTCCCACCTTTTAACCTCCCACCTGTCCACAGTAAAATGATATTTGACAAGTATTTCTCCATTTCCATAATTATCCCTGCTTTGGATACAGTTACATAAATCAATACATAGTGTCTCGAATATGCAATACAACATGGCATTGCCGACTACAAATCATCCTATTCTGACACATTTACAGGGAAAATGTGAGGGTACTGTTGATGCATATGCAATGCATATATTTGTGTCTCTTTACATGTTACCAATTAGGCTTTAGAATTTAACTCACCCATGCATATATTCATTCACACATATATTTATATTTATTCAGCTTGCATCTGACATCTTTTGTAATTTACATATGTATTTGTAGATAATATCAATATGATGATTTAAGACCATTTGTGCCTGGAGTCTATGTAGACCTGCTGGGCCGCAGCCTTGACTAATGCCTGATGAAGCCTCCATGTCGAAACATCACATCTGGTTGATGTTTAAACAAATGACTTGGGAACATTGAGCCAGTGTGCGGCTGTGCATTCCCCACTTTTTCCCTGCTATTTTTATGTCAACACATCTGGCTGTTGTTGGGATGTGCATACTTTTAGTCCCTCTCCTGTGCAGACAAGATGTTGCAGTCTAATGTCATGAATGTGTTGTACCCCATGTCCAATGTGTCTGTGGTGATATCAACTTTGTCTGCTCCCTCACCTGTTCATGTACATCAGAGCTACGTGATGCAGACATGAACAAATGTACCCGTGTTTTTCATAACCACAGTGCAGCCCAAAGGTATCAAGTGGTGCACCGAGTTATTTCAAGAATAACAGTGTCCACTGACCTACAGTATTTTGATCTGACAGAACTGACAAAGCGAGGTGCAACAGGCCGTGGAGCGTCTTCAGTGTCACTCTGAAATAAAAATGATACCACACAATGTGGAGTAACATCATCCAGAGTGTATGTCCAGCCCAAGGAACTCTGGCTCGCTGCCTTCTTCTTCTTCTTCTTCTTCTTCTTCTTCTTCTTCTTCTTCTTCTTCTTTCCTCCATAACATTTGCATTAGTCCCCCTTGATGTTTGCTAAAATAGTCTGATTTCAAAATTGTGGCAATAAGGGAAGAATCTGAGAAAGAAAGAGTAAATTCAAATTTGTCTTCACCTCAAAAAATACAATTAAATAAATGTTATTTCTTCAACAACAAAAAAAATCAACCTTGTGTTAAAAAAGGACACAGCCATCGCAATAATGTGTCCATGAGTTAAAATGGACAATCCAGTAGATTCTTGAAGTTTTTCATCTTTCATTGGCAGCATGCCAGCAGTAACTAGAACAAATTCAATCCACCTGTTCGCTCGGGGCAAATGAAACTCATCCCAGTTAATGGAGAATAGAGAATGACCGGACTGGACTGGAGGTGGAGGAAACACATACGATAGGAATGAAAATCATCGAGCTGCAGGATCTGGAGGAGCAGAAAACTATTCCTGGAGTGAGGTGCAATCAATCTACAGTATATTGCAATAACTTTTAAGTGGTGAATTTGCCACTTATATATACACTGCAATGACCAGCAGTGTTACTGAACAGATAGCCCGGCCATTTCTACTGAAACCAACTGAAGTAAAGTTCAAACTTTTTGTTGCTGTGAGACAGTTTGTGCAATCAACTAACAACCCCAGTGCCTCTTTGTTCTCCATCTATGCTTCTTACTTCTTCTCATTCAAATACTTTTGTGCACTCCACTGTCACCCCCATCTCCTCCCACAGCTCTATAGGAGGAGACCTATTATACAGCATGGGGTCATGCACAGATGTGGTTTATGACCAAACATTTCTTGCTTTATAACATTTCCTCGCTGCACTGGTGTTGAGCTCCACATGGCGGGTCAGGACTCCCTTCGGCTGGAGAGATGAAATGAGCGAGACTTGGCCTTAGCAAAGTGAATAATGCAAAGCAGCGAGAGGGGGCACTGAGACCATACGCTGTGCATGAAATAATGTTAGATGTGTAAGGGGCTGGTGTCTGATGGCCACAAGATGCTATATCAGAGGAAAAGGGCAGATGCTTTCCAGGAAGCCATGATAAAGTGCTGTGCAGGATGGGAGTGGAGTGCCCTGTGTTTAAGTGTCTTTGACAGCAACACAACCTTTCTGTCTGCAAAACAGACATTATTTCAGTCAACTAATTAAAAATCTGTTGTCTGGCATTTAATTCATTTTCAGCCTTTCTCAATTGTCATGAAATCAAGCCATAATTTATATACCAATTAAGTCAGACATGCCACCCAAAGGACTGTGTTTTTGCTGTGCAAATGTCACATCTATGCAAAACCTATCTCATCTCTCACTTGACATACACACAAACACACTTAGTAGCAATGAACACCTTTAGAATCAATCAGCTTATTCAGATCAGGCAAACACAAGTTAATTTGTGAGGTTGCATTTGACATGAGAATTAAATACAATATAGATGGATTTGGTGAAATTATGGCATCTATCTATACTATTCTGATGCCATGTTCAGAGAAAATAGATCCTCCTTCAAGATACAGCAGGAGTAATGATTTGTGTTCTGTATAGGAAATGCAATTTGACATTATGACATTATTATTATTTGCATTTCTCCTCTTTTTTGGTGGCGCACAATAGCTCCCCCTAGCGTTTCCCATCAATCGTTCCCCAAAATAAATACGCTTATATACCATCCGGCTTCTCTGATTGGTCCGTGGCTATCACCAGCCTCTCGTCGTATCTCGCGATATCGGAGGAGCTCCGCTGTGAGAAGTCGGTGCTTGATTGTGTTCACTTGCTGTTGTGGCAGGGAGGCAGCGCAGTCAGTCCCTCGGCTCAACAACTACTCTGAGAGAAAACAGCAGCTCCGGAAACTAACTAACCAACCCAAACCAAGGCGTTTCAGCGCCTCCTGAATAAACAGCGGCTCTGCACAGGACCTTGAGTCCGGCAGGTAAGATAGATGATAGCCCCGTCTTGTTGGCTGTCTTGTCTGGTCGCTCATGCAGTGCTAGCTGATATTTTTACAGTTCAGTTTCCCACCAGCGAGGCAAGACTTAAATTGTCACCAGTCTTCATTCCCTCACTCAGTCAGATCCAGCCCTCACGGAGTGTTTACCGTTAGTCCCTTAATGCAACCGGCAGCGTTGTCATTGCACTGAATCAGAGGTTTTTTCCTGTGCAGGAACTTAAAAGCTTCACTCTTGTCTTCTTCAGTGTACACTCCTGTTAGCCCGCATGCTAACGATACATCTGTTTAGTAATAAAGTAAGATAGCTGTTGGAGCTGGCTAACTAGCTAGCTGGCTGGCTAGCTCACCAACGTCAACGTTTGCCAACACAGGGAATATGAAAACAATATTATTGTGTTTGATGCGTTTAATGAGTGAAGTAGCAACGAGAGAGAAGCCTTGTCCTGTTTTTTTTTTTTTTTTTTTTTTGTTGAACGACACCGGGTCGGAAAACTGTTTAACGTCACTTAGGGCTGGTCGGAATAAAATCAGTGCTTAGTGTTGTGGTTAGCTACGAGGCTTATCGCTTTGAGGTCCGGTTTTAAATTTGTCTGCCATATGGGAAGCTTTCTAGCCCTGTACCTTAAGTCTCCACTTTTCCTAGATCACTTTTGCTCCTTCTTTTCTGTTTCGAGCCGTTAGCGTCGCTTTTATGTGTGGCGACTTCTGCACCTTTGAAGTTTTTTTTTAAATTATTATTTTATTTTCATTGTCGTCGATGGTCATTAACGCACACACACACACACGCGCGCGCGCACATGCACACACACACACTCCTCTTAACTGATTAAAGATAACAAGGCATCAAAGGTAGATCAGATGCGCTTCTTTTCGTCGCCATCAACTGACTTTGACTACACAACTTCAAAGCATCTGTCCACAACGACGGTACAGGCTACAGACCACAGGCTCATTTTTTTCCTGTTTTAGTAACACAGTTGTCAGTGCTGCGTTTTTATGGAGGCACTGTCATAAATTGGGATTAATGCTTCCGTTTTCCTATTTTGACTTGTGTGCATATACGAACCTTATATACCATAGCTTCAATTCAGAATTCCCACCACAGGCAAAAAAATAAACTGCAAAAGCAATACAGATTTTTACTGATTTGTTCAGTACAAAACAGCATCATCTTTTGGATTGGAGGGAGCTTGAAGGAGTGTTGTTCTGGATATTTGGGGTCTGATTGATGCAACAAACTATCTTTTTTTTCTCTGCTCTCTTATTGAATTCATCTACCCACTTAAACGCAAAAATGAGATTTTCATATGCCCAGCGCCTCCTAGGTTTCTGCCTTATACCCGCAGTAATAAAAAACCTGATGTCTGTGCTGCACTCATGAACACAAATCGAATGGCATACAGTTGAATAAAAGGGGTAAGTTGACCCCCCACTCCTGACTGCTGATAGAAATAGGTCAAGTTTCAGATTGTAATGACAATTATAGTACACTGGGTCTAGGTCCGCAAACTGCCGTGATTTGGGCTGCATATTGTAACCAAATCAAGTTGCTCTTATATTATGTTGTCTTTGTATCTATCTATCTATACTTGAATACTTGCAGTAATATATGTATATGTGCATGTACATATGTATGCACATTAAGCATGTGTGTGTCTGTTTATCCAGAAGGCATCAGTTTAAATGTTAGATACAAAACGGGCAGCTGTGCCTTCACTGTGGTGAGGCGAGATCTCATCATCGTGGCAGTGGTGACACTAGCACTAGCACCGGGACACTTTTTCCACGAGTTAGTGCTTCTTGTTATTATTTTGCTCTTTGTTTTGGCTTAGAAGAACTCAGTGACAGCACTCTGCAGCACCTGCGCCGTGTGAGAAATTGCTAGGTGATGGCGTGGTTTTCATGGCGAGGCACTACTTGTAACAGAGGTTGCAGTTGACCTCATTAGTGTGAGGGAACCAAGAAGATTACCTGTAAAGGCGCACAATCTGGTTCATACCAGTGTTAAATAAGCCAGAATAAAAGGAAATCTGTTGGAAATATGTAACATATAGATTTATTTATTTACTTAATATCATTTTAATAATATACTCACGCCCACAGAGGGCTTCAATACATTCACTAACAAAGACTCCATAACAAAACTTTATGCCAGACAGCTTGGAAGGATGTCTTCTGTCTTGGATGTTTCAATGGTGGCAGATTGCAGCAACACTGGCAGAAGTTGTCTCCTCCTACACAAGTCTCCGCTCCTCAGCCCCCACCCCTCTCACACCCCATCCCCTTGAGCTATTGTGAAATTACGAGCACACAACTAATCAAGTCACATTTTCACAACAGAGATGAGTAAGCTAGCTGATAAGAGCACTGGTCCAAGAGAGAATATTTAGTGGAGAGGAAATCTGTCACAATTCAAAATTCTGTAATGTAATACTGCTTTTTGGGCTGGAGAATGAGGCATTTTACCCTTTGTGACTGAAATGTCTAGTGACATCGATCACTTGCTCGTAGCACTGTCCTTCATCGCTGAGCAGTTGTAAATATGTGGGGGAAGGAGTGCATGCGGATCAGGGGGAGAGGAGATATGGCGTATTGAAATGCCAATGTGTGGGGAGTTTTTGTTCCAAGATGGTAGGGGACAGACGGGAAGCTCTGAGAACAGAAATCTCAGCACCTGGCAAAGTTTGCTCTCTCCTATTGATCAATAACCCTATCAGCCTTTCGCAGAAATAGCATGATCATTTTGTTCCACAAGGCAGTAAATACCTCTTCTGTTCTCCACTTTAAATTTAACTGGCCAAGAGGCACTTCTCCAACACACTACCACACTCAGTCATTTTGCAGCTATAGTTTCATTTCGTATGTAATGTTAGGATTTCCCTGTATATTTTAATTCAAAATGTGTTATTCTGCACATGCTTTTGCTTTGAATCCAAGTAGTCTAACTTCATCTTGTTTTGGACTCTGACTAGCTTGACTCAGCTATTCACTGTTGACCATTATAGCAACAACATCTCTCCACTCTCTTCATTTTCTATCTTTGGTTCCTTCCCAGATAAATTATGAAGCTCACACATGTATTTGAACCACACACACAGGACTAATTAAGTCCCACATGGATATGTCAGACATTAAGGTGATGACTGTTCCACCAGTGTTTTGCTTCACCATGAAACAGCAGTTTTCTGTGGATGTTCTGACATACATGCTGGCAAATGTCTGTGCTCTCCATATATAACATGCATTTAAACAGTCCCACAAGACCCATTACATGCAGCTTAGATCTCTTAACATGTTGTCGTCATGTGGAGTTTCTGTTGGACTATCTATAATCAAAATCTGCACAATTTCACAAAGTCCCCCTGATGTATTAAACATGTTTGACCTTTGTTTACATGATTCACCTATTCTATTACCGATTTACACTCGATGGAAGATATAGGTTACTAAACTGGAAGGAATCCCTGCCGGTATGTCCGTCATTCGATTATCTCGACAACTGTTCATCCGATCCACAGAGGTGCAGTGTCGAGTGTGAAGTTGTTTGGTTGAGCGGTTCTCCAGAAAGCCGCGAGCAGCAATACGGCAATACACTTTTATGCCTCTGTGCTTTGATTTAGTGTTGATGTGTGTCCTTCCAAAGCCATTTCAAAGTCTCTTCTCTGATGATTGCCCTCAAACAGCACATTTGACCACATTCTTCTGTAGTTCTCTGTTCACAGTGCACCGTTAATTCAAAACATTTGGGAGCAAACAATCTGCTAACAAGCAAGCAATCTGTATTGGGCATGCTTATGATCTACAATTTGCACGTCAACTCATTTTTCATTTCTTCTGTTTTTTAATCATACTTTCAGATTTATTTTTAGTCACATATACTACATAAAGGTAGCAGTGTGGAATCCAGGTTAGACTAAATATGTAACTTGCAGCATGTCCCCTCCTTGGCAGTGAATAGGCTACTGACCTAATTACATGCGGTCTATCCTTAGATCTGAAATCTTTGTTAGTTTTCTTTGACCCACCTGCTCCCCAGATTAGGATGCAGGTGCCACTACAAAATATATCTGTCCTTCAAATTATACAGTAATACATATTGGTTTGCCAAGGCTCATCCAGCCTGCCTCAACAAGAATCAGCCCTAGCAAGAGCCAACATGTCTGTCGAATCCGATATTTTCATGTCTGCATCACTAAGATTTGCATGTTGCTTTGACAGTGGGTGCATTCGAAAGCATTTGTTACTGTGTGGCACCTGAAACAGGAATGCCTGTCATCTGAGCAGCAGTCGATCCAGCTCCTCGATAAAGCAAGGATAACTGGGCCTCTCCTGTTCCAGTCAGTGGTAATCCAACAAATACTGATTCCAGGATTTGAGTGTAATGCTATGTTGCAGCTTTTACTTGCTGCCTTATTTGTGTTAATATGACCAACATTGCCGTTTGGTTGTGCAGCATTTAGCAAGTGTTTACTGAAAACAGTATCTTTTATCAAATGTTCTGTTAAATAGCACCCACAGTTTTAGTAGACTGTACTTCTTTTGACCTTGTGACGATGCTGCTCTTGGTATTTGCAAACGGTAGCCTACTGCAGGCATACAAAGTTAATTTTTCTCATCTCTTGTCGTTGTCCAGGTAATGGCCAATTGCATAATTTGCATGACGGGACATTTCTGATTTGAACTTAGGGAGCAATTGTAGCATTTATTTTCAACTGTGTTTACAATGCCCTGCGTTTGGGAACATATTTACCGTCTTAATTAATTGAGCTTTAAAGGCAAGGTCTGTGTGAGGCTGATTTTCGTCTCACACTCTTGAGGCTTGCCCATCTGTTTTCCTCCAGCAGCCCAAAAAGAGACAATGCCGCCAAATTTTAAGCAGCAAATATTTGAATGTCTAATTTTCTCCTCCCTTTCATTGTTGCGTGGTGTTGTGGGAGTTCAAGTTTAGCATGGTTTAAAAAAAAAAAGAAAAAAAAATTAAGCCTGCCTGGCGTGCCACATCTATGAGGTTTTGAGATCAATATACCAGCAGCTTAAGACATGTTTTTAAGGGAGAAAATTTCCTCCTCGTAGCACAAAGAACCATTGTTTATCCTGCCTCTAGACATCACTGTCTATCAAACTTAATTTTCAAAGCTTAGCAAGTGGCTTTGTTCTGGCTTTGCAGCGGGGTTTGTTGGGAAGTCTATATTGGAATGTTCAGGTGGCATAGCGGGGATTATCAGAGGTGGATGGTCTGTGACCTGCCTAGCAGATGGCCGCTCCGCCAGTGATGCACCTTCCCTTGCTGGAGTTAAAACAGAAAATCCTCTCTAAATTAGCTTTTCGTGTCTCGCTCCCATCTCACAAGCAAAGTGGTAGTGACTGACTCTGTTACTTTGTGTATTTTGGCCTGTTAGATGTTAGCCTAAGCAAAGGCTTGTTGTTGAGAAATTCCTCCCCATCTCTGTTGTTTCAGGCTACATGATATATCATTTCAGCATTGACACTGCGATGTGTATATGTGCAATAGTCACATTGCAGGACGCGCAATGTCATGTAAGGCAAGTGTGAATAATCTAAAGAAAAGTCCATCTGATATAACATAAATTTGTCCGATTTAAGGTTTCTTTCTTGGATACACAGAGTTTGTTGCTAGTTACATGCAGGCTCTGGATGCACAGTGATCAGTTCACTATTAGGTGCACTTGATCAGTGTATGAACAACCAAAGCAGGCCCCACCAGTCACCAATTACCACCTGAAAATGAGTGCTGCCTGTTTTGGTTGTTGGAGAAACTGATCAAGTGCACCCCTTCGTCAGAGCACATAGCAGACTGACCACTGTGCGTGCATAGCCTGTGTATCATCTGCCTATAAACATGCACAAGACATGGCTACTGTCACAGATAATGTCGCATGGATGCTGGAGGCAGGTATGCAGTTACACAAGGCAGCTTTTGCACGTCTGTGTCCCCGTTAGCGGCAGCACCTTATCCCAGTTGTGGTTGAAAGTTAAAAAGTTAAGGTCAAGTGGCTGGCCCGTTCCTTAATGTAAGAAATGCCTAACTCACTTGAAGTACATAGATCTATCTGTTTGTTGCTTGAGTTTGAGAGTTTTACTATGCTCAGACCCACTGGAAGGCCTGTTCATCTTCAGCCATGCAGATGGATCTGTCTAGCTGTCTGTCTAGCTGTCTATCTATCTATCTATCTATACCTAATTACCAGATGGAGGAACACGCTGCACCCGTTGAAACCCGTCTGTTCAAGTGTAGCGTTACAGCTTTGCCACTGACACTTTATAATGGCAATGTGATCGCCGTGTAAGTGTTTACATGAAAATGCAACAGCATGAATGACAATAAACCAATAAAATCCAAAGCACACAGTACTTACTGTAAGTGCTTTACCACTATGCAACACTAAATCACCTGCGCAGTCCCCTTATTAAGATGCAGAACTTTTCCGTCTTCCTTTATTAACTTAAGATAAAACATTAGGAACCCTGCCAAGGCCTTTAAGTGTTTTGATTAAGAGGCATATATTTCAATAGCCTAAATTATGCTGAAAGATAAAAAAAAAAAAAATTCTGATAAGGCAAGTGAAGTGAAAGACTATCTTGGCCTTCACTGTTATAGGCTGACAAAGCCTTTTACTTATGTACTCACTGGTATAGTTGTTTTCTTAGTGAGGAGCAAGGGAAACTTCATACATGAGTTATGGTGCCGCATAAGTTGCAGTCTCCCAGCAGCCATTACAACTTCTTGCAAACTCTTAATGACTCCATCCTCCTTCCTCCGCGATGCTGATAGTCAAAAATGTTATTCCAGTGGTCAGCTCACCATCTATCAGGCAGCATGTTTGTGTCTGTTAATCTGCCCCGTTGCTCTAGCTGCTTGAGCTGTGTCATGCTGTGGTTTTTGTGTCCAATACAGGCGGTGGAGTGCTAAGCCAGGTTCTCCCATGGTGCCTAATAATAGGCTAATGGAAGAAGGGCTGCTCTGTTCTGGCTGCTAGCTGGACACTTCCTAGAGCCTGTGGCGCTGAAGCACACAAGTTACTGTGGTCATCAGGAGTGCTGCGCTGCCTCTGATCACTGGCTAGCTACCATCAGTGTTAATGAGTGAGCAGGCGGAGGATCATTATTCTAAATTAACTCTCCTCAAGACGGTTCTTGTTCAACACAGGTCTGAAAATTGGAAATTTGCTGCACATTGCATGTTTTGCAGTAACACAAAGGGACCATGAATATGAATACTCTAACCCTGCTCGAAGCCAGCAAAGATTTACATAGTCAATAGTGTTTCTGTGCAAGGCTAACTGCTGAGAGGGGCAGCACAGATTGAGCTGGAGAAAAAAGGTTGAAGCAGCTGTGTTGGAGTGCTTTCCTATTTTGTTATTGCGTGGCTTCCATGAAACCTTGACCTGGTCAGCTGATTTGCTCAGTCATATTAGAGATGTAATGTGCCAGGGTGGCAGTTCATTCCACATCTCTCTTGGAGACTTGGCTTGGATTGACGTAAACGGATAAATCAGGCTTGTCGGATTATCAAAGAACAATGAGTATTTTTACTGTAGTGAAGTTATCATTGTGAATTCTTTTAGGTGTAATTTTGTCGAAGAGTTGATATATAGTATGTAAACTGTTCACAGTAGTAAGCCACGCAGATTAATGAGGGATATGCCGAGAAACAAAGGGCATATTACTAACATTGTAATATGTTGTGCAAGTATAGTGCCACCATGATGCCTATGGTGTGTCATAGCAAAGACGCATTTCTGTGTTTAGACAACATCAGGTGGCATGCTGAATTTCCAAAACATTACAAGATTATGTATAAATCCATGATGTGTGCAACTGGGGGGTATGTCTGTTGTGTTTCATTTTAATATGTCATTCTTGATCTTAAATAGATGCACTTACATTTCTTCTTTCCCTTGGTCTACTTATCTAAAATTATTAATAGATCAATAGCGGGGGGATTATTGATAAGTACAACATACTGCACATACTGCTAATTTGTGTGGGATTAAAAAAAATAAATAATAAACAGTGATTAGTTTTGCAAACGTTCCCTTCCTGGTTTTCCCTCAACTGTTGATGCATTTTGCAGTGATTGGCTGCCAGTGAGCCACAGCATCACATGCTGTGTGATACATACCCCGTCAAACATACCCCTTCCAAGCTAATGAATTCCCAGATAAGACTGGATGTTGTAGTGGATGGGTTTCCCATTAATGATAAGACACAGCCATTTGAGAATTCATTTGTACCAGAAAAAAATGTGCTTGTAAGAGCAAGGAGGTTGCTACACATGGCATCTCAGTGGCAAATGAGTTTCCTGTATCATGTTTACAGTGTTCATGTAATTTAGCCCAAATAGATTTTCATTAAGTCCTCCTAGATGCTTATTTTTTGTAATTAGACTAGCTTTAATTCATCGTTTGTAGTAGCATTTTATTCTCTGCAGTTACTTGTTACTCTTAGAAGAGACATGAAGGAGAAGAAAAATGATTTTGCTGTAGTCTTATTGTTACGATTAAAATGCATATTAGTTCAGTCATGTTTTAGTCATTTGGTTATTATCAGTTTTTGTCTAATATTAGTCAACAATTTTTTGCATTACAAAAGATTACATTGTTACAACAACACATGCCATCATTGAAAACAGTAGCAAGCTTATTCATTGTGTAGCATCATTTCCAACAGTTAATTGTAACACTATTGTTGGACTTATCCAACATAAACCCACCAAATTTTCAAAATTATACTGCACTGCACAAAATTACCTTAAAACCAAACCAGTGTGCAAAAAAGATTGAGGTGAAATGAAAATAAAAATAAAAAGCCACAACTGAACCTTCAAGTTGCTACATTAATGTTAACTAATCTTAATATGAATTTCATGGTGGTGCGGCTGCAAATGCCTCTTGAGGTTTGTTTGATTTTCGTTCCACCTGGTTCACAGTGTGCTTTGTTTTCTTTAGGGTCTCATGTTAAGTTTGTCCATTCATCGTCCCTCCTCTCTCCCTAAAGTGTATTGCAGGCTATTACATCCTCTTCCTTTCCTTTTGAAAAATGGCTAACCATGTAGTTTATTGTGTAACTTGTAACCCTTGCATCTTAACTCTTGTTAAGATGATTAATACTGCTTTAGAGTTTACATGATTATCATTTTGAGCTATGAAATTCTGGAGTCCATTTAGCTCTTAAATGACTGTTGGTGATAGACATATTTATGTTTTATAACTAATGTATTCACTAACAGAGACTGATAATATTTTCTTAAGTGAGTGTAAGTTGACTTGCACATTATTTTATTTTATTATGTTATTGTAAATTTAAGTTGTACTTGCATAGTGAGTCTCTTAAGATGATACAAATTTTGGTGCATTTTGTAGGTGTGCATAAGCTTCTTCTACAAATTTTGGTGCTTACTGTATTAGCATGTGTAAATTTCCTATTCTACCACTTCAGCACACAGTAGTCTTTTTGTTGAAGAACCTTGGCCTGTTTGTCACCCAGGGCAGACAGCAAGGTTTAGGGTGTGAAAAAAGCCCCACGCTTATATCCTTCTTCACTTTTGATATGGGTCATATGTAGGAGGGTGTAACAGTTCAGTTTTTTGTTTTTTGTTTTTTTTGACAAGGCTGAATTTTTGATGTGTTTACATGCCACCCTAATACTACTAATACTAGAAAGAAAGAAAACTGTAAAGACTGACTATAAGGCCTAAATAACAGAAATATTACCCGCAGCATCACTAAGAAACTTTAAAATAAATCTTTAAGCATAGCTGCATACACTTGTACAAAAAGCTGAGTGTGAAAAGCAGTCATGAAAACAATGCAATAGAAAATGTGTAGTCATTAATAAAACTACAATAGCCTATTACAAATGCACTTTGTAATGCATTATTGGTGCACACTGTCAGCCTTTTTCTGTGGCAGTGAACATTCAATTTGCATTCATGATGCAAATTGCAGAATTACCAGAGAATTTGCCACAAATATCAGAGTCTCTATGTTTATGTTGCCATGCATGTATGTTCTGTTGGTTTTGTTTATTTGTGTACTGTGGGCACAAGGTTTTCATGGCATTGGTAGGTGTTATTTTATTACACATGACAACAAAGATAAATATGCATAGGTGGTACAGACGCAAAGTGTCATTGTCAGTGACACAGTTCAACTTTTAGTGACTCCGTAGTCAATGGGATAGGTTTACCAAGCACACTGGCTTAATATTCTTACAGTCACATGCATTGTCAACTGGGAGCTTTTCAGTACAACCAAATCCTCCTGTGGTTAGCAGCTGATCAGCCTCACTGGAGCAGTTTTCAATTTAAGGGAAAATCCACCCTCAAATTGTTCAGCACTGTTAAACCTTTTATTTCTGTGTCCATCATGTTTGGCTTATTATTTTTTTTTCTAATTCTGGTATATAACTGGACAGACAGATGATGGGATGTCATGTTGGTATAGTCTGTACAACTACAATGGAGTTGGATGTCGTTCAATAGTCATACAAGGAGACATCCATCATAGAAAAGGCACAAATACCATTTTTTCACTGACGGTAGCCTCAATAGTCCATAATGCAGTGCAGCCACAAGGTGTTGCATTTTGATTAAGCTGTGGCAGTCTTCCTCACAAAGTTCTTGCTTTGTTACTTAGTTGCTATTGCCATTGCCATCTACACGTGTTAGTAGAGTACAACAGTACAACATGTACAACATGTTTGAGCCTTTTCATTTGGGGTTTTTGAAAGTCATTCTGGAAAATGTAGGAAATCGCAATTTCTAAAATAAAGTGGGTGCATTATAAAGTAAATTTCATCATCATTTCATCGAATCACAACATTTCATCACAAAATAACAACAGATATAACAGATTTAGCCTATAATAACGGTTATGAGTCAGGACTGAACATTTAATAGAAATATTGAAAATGCAGTTTGATGATGGTAAATTGTATGTCAGTGTACCAATTAAAATGAAGTCTTGCGCTACAGTGATGCCCTTGTTTTACACATTGTGTTCTTCAGATGTAAGAATGCCTGTCTGTTTGGTAAAGACCCAACAAAAAGTCTGTGATAATAATTTTATTTTTCATTTTTTCAGTGAAAATGAAAATTATGATGCAAAATATCTGTCAACAATAATTACAATTAGATTTATTTTTTTACCATATTGTTCAGCCCTAGCAGGATAATCCAAAGGTGGATTTTTCTCTTAATGTACCTCAGTGGTGGCTGAAGGAGGGGCACGAATTTAATGAATCTATGAATTTAGGCCTGCCTAATTGAATTTCGTTGATAATGTTTGTCAAGCTATTGCTATTTTTGATCAGGGTTTGTCAGTCAAAAGGACTGTCTTAGTTTTCCCAGTCAGATCAGCACTTAGCTGTATTTGTCCTTTCTTAAGAGTTTTCGGGTCCTACATTCAGTGTTAGTTATTCACCAGAGAGGTGGGGAGGTCCAGGCTGTCTGCAGGATACCGCATGCCTGGTGTTGTAACCCTTCGTTAGGAGACCCTCGTAGCATAGCTGACCATGGTCACTTCAAAGGCACCACCCAGACAGTTAATGTCTCCATAGTTGGGAGTGCTAACCCTCCCCCAGGCGTCCTCCTATACACCCCTCCTCTTTGCCAAATACCAACCACCCTGCACAACAAAAGAGAGTGGCCCTGGTTGGCCGGGCAGGCAGACAAACAGATATGGAGCTATGCTCTCTTCCCATTATTCACTGCTCTCTAATTTCTGGGTGCGACAGAATGGAGAGGGCATTCATAAAAAAATGTGTCCACAGCGCTGACTTTCCATAGTGGATGAAGCCAGGCGTAAGAGCTGGAATGTCCAGACAGACTTTCCATCGGACTGTGACACCCTCCGGGGTGCGGAGTGCTCTTATTGGCTGCTCATGATCATAGTGGACGGCTTACTACTTTCCCTTCTGTCCTATGTGCTACCGGGTCAGAACCAGAACCCTAGAGCCAGCCCTTTGCACACACAGGTTACATGCTGCCCACACATGTGCATCTCAGTGCTCTGCTACGCATCTTGGACACAGTTGTCTTTTGTGGCAGTCAGGCCTGAAAGTTTCCATTTAGTGGCAGTGAATAGAGAAGAGAGGGGCCACTGTGTTGTCTCTCAGCCTGGGCACTATGTAATCAAAGTTGATAATGCCTCTTGTTATACTAACAGGCTGAATGCCTCTCCCGTCATTATCACTCACTCCAGATTTCCAATGTAATTCCCTTGTTCAAACACTTATAAGACCATAATGGAAAAAGGGGGTCAAAAAAAAACTTTTCTTGGCATTGGCTAGTGGAACACCATGTTTTTCTTCCTTGCCCTTGGTAATTGCTGTTTATGACTGTGCCAGTTGAGCTTGGTCTTTGTAGTTTTTTCCTTAATTCTCATATACTGTAAAACTCTAACTTTATAAACCTGAACTTTTATTTGCTTTAATCATCGAAACAGAGACGCACTGCGCACCTCCCAAAAACTGTAACTACATGTTGGAACTATGCAGACCCAACGCAGACTACAAGAGCTATGATTGGTCCGCCGAACTACATCATTTCCGGCTTCACTTCCTGCCATAGTACCACAGCAGCGCCATTTTTAAAAGAACTTTTGTTGTGATCGGATCTCGACTTGTCGATTTTAATTTTGGCTGTGACTAGAACAAAGCCGCTAGGTAAACAAATAGAGCAGTGACCATAGACATCACAGGGTCTACGTAGGTCTATTAAAAAAATGCCGCTCCCCCTACCGTTTTAAGGGGGAATTGTATAGTGCACTAGACCGTCAAGATGCAGAAGTATGATAGGCACACACCATCTGTGGAGCAACTGTGTGCATGTTGCGTCTAGTGTCCACAGAACCATAATTCAGAGTTTAGTTTGAAGTTGGTCTTGTTCACTCAGGTGACGGGGAAGGCCTGGACTGTGGCTTCATGTGCTTGAAGTCTCAATAAAATGGCATTTTGAGTGCTCTCATTTCCTTAAGTGAATGTATTTATTGTTGAAATAGACTGCAAGATTGGGACTGTTGGGGCACTTCATATTTCCCACCAGGCTTGATAGGGTTCAGATTGAGAATTATAAATATACCGGTCCCTTAGCCAGTGTGCTGATTCTGTCCCAGGGAAGTCAGCAGGATGTTATGGGAAACCCACAACTACTGCCCATAGAAAAGTGCTTTTCATCTGCAGGAGAAACTTTGACAACAAGTGATGACCCACAACAGCAGTTTTTAGTTTTGATTCGAATGTTACCCAGCTTCCATTAGGGACCAGCATTTGTTTTTCAAAACACGTAGCCACACAAGGCCAATTAAACTGATTAATTGGGAGTGGGCTTTTAATTAAGTTCCATAGTTATTCCGTTTGTGTTTGTGCTTTGGTAACTCGGAAGTAATATAATCCGAACACTGCCATCTAGTGTTAAAGCGGTCTGCGCACACAGACATACACTATTTCGAAGCACTAAACAAAAGTAAACAGTGAAACAAGTTTCAACAAAATCTAACACATTTTTCCATCAGCACATTCAGCCCTTTAATAATCGATGAATGTATATACATAATTGATGACATGAACAAACAAACAAAAAAAAAACTTTACCTGATCTCCATTTATGGTTGTAAAGAAATGTGAGATAGAATTCACATTTACATCAAATGATTCTTTGCCTTTGATGTGAAAATATTCAATATTTCAAGCATATCCTAAAGCTAAAAGCTTTGGAAGAGAATACTAAGATTTAAATCTGTCACTGACTCTCAGAGTTGTTTAATCAACAGTGGTGTGCATGGTGGTTCATGTCTGACACCATTTTTCCATTGATAGTCACCGAAACTCTCCATGATGTTGTTTTTTTTTTTCTTTCTTCTTCTTCTGGGTGGGGAGGTTAGTCCTGACTTTCTTGCTTGAACTTTACTGATGACTTGCTCACATTCAGAAATCTTGGTGGACAACACTAAGATCATAGGAGTAAAATCAAAAATATGATACTGTTTGTAGAGTGTATTTTCTCCTTTTTTTTTAAAGTGTAAATGTAGTTATGCAAATGCAGCCTGTGTAGTAAGGCTTTGGCTCATAAGTGGCCTCATGCTTATGAATAATGACTTAATTTCCATCTAGTTTGGTAATTGTAGGGCTCAATGCATGGAGCTGGTATCATGAAATGTTTCAGGGCAGCCATTTTGCATCCACCCTCTTTGGAACTGCCCACTCTCACTACACTATGTGGAAAGGATGTATTGGTTAATTGTTTTAATAGCCATCTCTATGGCTCAGCTCTCTTCAATATTACAAAAATTCAAGACTATGACATTCTCACATATTCCCTGAACAAAATAAGATTTCCAGTCCCCTGTCCCTGTATGCTTTCAGTGACATTCACACTAGATTAGGCTTGCAAATGAAGTTTTCCCTCTTTTGAGGTAGGAGGCACGACCTTGGCCCCTGAGATGCTGTAAGTCTTTATTGGATTGTTTGGACATAGTAAGCTTGAGGGTGCCCCAACAGTGATCTGCCGCAGCCTGGTACATCATCAGCACACTTTTCAGTTTTTATTCATGGCCGTGCTATAGCCTCTTGCATGGATAGTCTTTGTACTGCTCCAGTACTATCTTTACACTACTTCCCTAGAGGAATAAAGTACTTGGGGTCGAGAGAGCCACCATTTGTCAGTCGACTTACAGTAAAACTACCCAAGCTGTCAGAGATGTTCATTCATCTTTTTGTAATGCCAGTTGGATCTCTAAAAGCAGTCACCCTTTTGATCCAGTGAGACTATAGTCGGCTATGTTGTTGCTGCAGCAGACCTAGCATTTTAATAGACTTGAACCATTTATTTGTGATGTGTGTCGACAGCATGTATTATATTCCCTCTAACTATATGCAGGCTAATCTAGAAATTTGTGATTATATGCAACTGAAAAGGTGATTTAAAAATTAGTTTGTAGAATTGGCGCCCCACCACCCCTCTACCTGTGTTCATTCAGACTTCTTAAAATTTATTTTTAAGTTATCAGGTTCAGCTACAAAAAGCCCCATCAAATTCTGATCAATATAATTTCCCTCTTTCACCCAAATTGTTTTTAGGGCACAGTGCCGCAAATCTTCACTTTACATACTTGCGGCAGTAAATGACATAATTGAGGAGAGAAGCATATAGTTACTGCATTTTGCCTGTAGCTCAACAGCTATACGCAATTTTTACAGTGCAAGCATTTCAGAGGCTGTAAAAGAGTAGAGTATCTTATAAGCACAATGGATCTAATTAAGCATTTGAAGAAAAACACCATTTTAAAGAACACACCAAATTGTCACAGGCCAGACAGGCAAAAAATGCATTTAAATAAAGTTCAAAGTTCATGAGGAGATGATCGGGGCTTATGTAGCCTGTTGTCCTTAGCTACAGTCAGAGCAGCAGCACTGTGTCCAGGGAAAACGAATTGTCTGCTTGTTACCAGTTAATTATCCCAGTTTTTGCACTACATTCTCTGAATGTTGGGTAGTTTTTAACATCTCTGCTAAGTTAAATGATCTACTTCCTGTTTACAAATACCTGTCAGTTTGGAGCGAATTGTAGAATTTTAAATTTCATTTTCATTTTCATATGAGAACAGTATTGCTGTCTGACTGAACATAATGCAATGTGAGAGCTCAATTCGAGTTTTATAATCTACATATGGATCATTGGGACATGTGCGTGTGTGTGTGAGTGTGTGTGTGTGTGTGTTACAGTAGCAAGAGCAAAGTAGGGAGTTGAGAAATAAACGTTATTTTCACAGCAGTTACATTCCAGACTGCAATTAAACACACCCACACCTCCATGCAGCCATGCGGGAAGGTGCCGCATTGCTGGGTTCAATGTGAATGCAGTTATCTGACTGATGAAAGGGAAGCTGCTGAGACAGACGCATGCATGTGTACACATGCAAACACACTTTCTCTCTGCGTCTTTCCCACTCACTCACTCAAACTGCAGGTTTAGGGCAGGGCAGTCTTGTAGCTCCCTCTCTCTGTTTCTCTCTTAATTAGCTATATTCTCTAATACACATATGTGCACCTGCAACAAGTGGTAAACTCAGAGGGATTTTTCAAAAGGCCCATTTGGAATCATATCAATTTTTATTTGAATTCATAACACAACCTGTTTTCAAGGTATCAAAATTTGGAACCAATTGATCCAAAGTGAAAAGGTACTTGGAAGTACTGACTTAATTCAGTCAGTATCCTTAAAACTATTGAGTTAGATACCCAACCCAGTGTGTGTGTGTGTGAGTGGCAGTGGGGAGGCGAGGCAACCTGGCGTACTCAGGAGGAGACTATGATGGTCATAACAATAATAATAATGATAATGTAAACATATTGAGCAAATATTCGGTGCTCGCAACTCTATGTAAAAGTGTGACATGAAATATGATTTCACCCATTTTAAATTAAAAAATTATAATAAAAAAAATGTGAGGGTCAGTGCTGATATTTGCATGGGCCACCACAATATCAGCTATGTAAGAAAAGATTAAATCAGTATAGGACAGTATGTTGGTGAGCTAGATGGCTTTTTCAAGTCACTCCTGTGAGGATATTTACATTTATCCTGATTTATGATCATCCCAAGGATGGAAATTCACCATGATCAAATTTTCCAGGGTGTTTATTTATTTATTTATTTATTTATTTATTTTTACCACAATCCATGATTAAAACTCTATATTGTCCCATCCATAGTATTTTTTAGTAGCATGCTTCTTACCATTAGTCTGCAGGCTTCATACAGGTTTGAGATTGAGGAATAGTTACAAAGAAACATTAGTAACACTGAATGTCCTGTCACTATGCATTTAACGTAAACAGCTATTCTAATGAGCTATTCACACATTATTTACAAGGATACAAGGATACAAGGAAGTTTATTTGTCATTATACAACAGGTTGTATAATGAAATTAAACTGTGGTTCCTTAGCAACTACTTCTATGAGAATATTGATATTAACACTGTATCTTCAAGAGTTAGGGAGTTAAAGCAGTATAAATAAAATCACTTTTTCCAGTGAAATCACCTAAAGACTAAGAAAGTCAACCCATTACTGCAATTGTTTTGTCTATTTCAAACCCTCCATTTTCACACAATATCTGTGCATACAGTGGGTAGCATATTTTTTTGCATTAGGCAGCCAATGACTCTGTGAAGAGTCTCATCCTACTTGTAAAGTTTGTGCCAAGTGTCAGATGAGTGCCATAGATGGCTGATAGCTGGTGTCTGGTGGAGAAGGTCAGGTGAGGCTTAAGCCTTAGGCTAGAAGTGCCAGTGTGCTGAAAGTTCAGAGCACACTTCAGTAAGTCACGCTTCACAGAAAGACCTTGGCTCCAAGGAGAAGTAAAAGCTTATCCTACTTGGTAGCTAGCCAGAATAACCATGATCATTTTTCTAAAGCCAAAAGAAGCCAAAACCGTATCATCCTTTCATGATGCCCATGTTTGGTTATTTGTGTTCGGGGTTTGATTTTCCAAGCATATTAGCCATGAATGCTGAATCCAATTTTGATTTCCAGGATGCCAGAGCTTAGCACCAGCATTTGAGCACACCGGAACACATGTGGAGCTGTCAACTCAGTGTGAAACGTAAATTAACACATAGCAATATAGTAACTGACAAAAATAAAACTTGGTGTGGTGTTCATTGTTGGTGATTATCTATTTAAAGCAAGTTTCAGGACTCAAGTATTTTGTGACATATGGTAATGAAGGGAAACAGATGTCCAATTGGAACATAGGAAAACTACATTGAAACATCTTATACAGTATGGTTAGCTTGGCAAAGGGTCATTTGTAATGTTTAGTATATGTTAAACGCAGTAAATGGGATAATACATGCAACAACACTATTATGGTCTTTATAATGCATGTAATACTCTCTCTCTCTCTCTCTCTCTCTCTAGATATATATATATATATATATATATATATCTATCTGTCTATCTGTCTATCTATATATATATACACACACACACACACACATATACTGATA
>OMLB01026220.1:0-11086 GCA_900302555.1 Myripristis jacobus
CCAGCTGACTGTTTGCACTTTCCTTTAATGCAACAGCCAAATATCAAAAGAAGAATAACACACACACACACACACACACACTATAACCAGTAGCCCTACAAAGCTTGGGGTTCTGGCTGATCAAAGGCCTCGTGCTCAGGAGTAATTAGGCAGGATAAAAGAATAAAAGAATACAGACTAAAAAAATAATTCTGGTGTTGAAAGGTGGGAAAAACAAAATGACAACAATCTATCCAGATTATATTCATTACTGTCTTACCAAATGCTTTAGAAGCACTGGACACAGCCCATAACTAAAGCCTTTTAATTTCCAGATATTATCCTTTGTGGTCTTTAGGTGACACTCGTAACTCTTTCTTTTTTTATATTTTATTATATTGCATTTTTAAAAGATACTTTTTCCCATTGCAGTATACAGTAACTGCAGTAATAAGAGAAAAGCTGATAGTTTGTGGTATCAGTGGAGTCTGTGGACAGCCCATTAAAGCTTTAATGAGTGGTTCATTAAATATGCCAAGCCATGTTTTCCATGTGTGTCCAGAGGAGGATATTGTGTATGAAGTGCAAGTGTTTTCCTCCCAGCCAGACCTGTTTGAGGACCCAGGGCTACGCTTCAGATGTTAGTTACGTTGGACGGTGGGAATCGTGCTCTTATCAACATCAAAGGGAGCACAGTGAGAGCTGCCGCGACACTTTCCCCGCAATGACAACCTTGCGGGGAAATGGCAGCTTCAAATAAAGTGCTATCAGATTAGGAGACTTCTTATCAATGTCGGGTCAGTTTTCACTACATGTAATCCAAAGCTGGTGCTATAATTAGTTTTGTTTTTCAGAGCCCCACATTCACCCAACATGCATTTGAAAATAAATAAAAAAGTGTCTGCTGTTGATGAATAAAGATCAACTGTGCTACATAAAAAGAAACCCTGCATAATAAGTGGTATGTAGCCATAATGCTTCAGTTGCAAAATGTTCCACCTGAAGTTCAGTATTATAAAAAGGTCTTGACGTGAATATGTTCACTATGCCTCATCAGTGCAGTGTGTTTTCCTCAGATCATGTTGAGACGATGCAAATCGGCCTTCAGATAAAGGGAAGAATAGATTAAAACTGCACAAAAGGCCAGTAAAACTGTTGTGGACTTTTGTTTTCTGATAATTATGGGACTTTAAATGTGAGTTTGCATTTCCTAGTGCAGCAACGGAATTTCTAATTGACTTACATTCATTCTCTACAGCTGTTTCCTCATGTTAGCCATAACCAGCTTATACCTAACCCTAACCTTTAACCTACAAGCCTGACTTCTACCTGTAGCCACAGCTATACTGCCTATAAGTGTGAATTCTGCTCATGAGGTGCGAGTGTGTCTGCAGCAAATGCACCTCACACATACAGATCTGAATACTGGAACTGATGCTGGAACAGAGTGACGTGAATTGACATTTTTCTTGGTACAGCTCAATAAATCAGTGCCTCTGGACGAACATTGCCTCACTTGTTCTGACCAGACATTTTGTTGCGATTCTCATCGGAAAGCGACCAGCAGCCTTCAAGTAAAATTCTCTCCAAAAAGCAATCGCTAGCTGTCAGTGAAGATGAATTCAAACTTGCTGTTACATAACCCACAGATGATTAAGTTCAAATTCAGGTTTATTGAAAGCCCAATATCACTGTTCACAGTCTCAAAGCACTTTACAGTTTACAACAAACAAAACAGGATGACGCTTCTTGACTTAATCCTCATAGAAGGCAAGAAAAAACTTCCCCCCAAAAATTCCAGCTGCGACAGGGATAAAATGGCCCGACAGGTGGTGACCCAGTGAGCAAATTACAATCAATACAGTCTTAATGTAAAAGAAAACACACTAGCAGACAGTGAAGCTTTCATGTAATGATGGCAATATGAAAGACTAGACAAGGTTAAATTTTCTGAAGAAGATCTGTTTTGCTAGTTGGAAGAAATAACATTAAAAGTAACTGCAATGGCTGTAAACTGTCAGTATTTTAGTGCGTTAGCTGTGATAGTTGATGTAGTTAGCAGTTGTGGTAGCAGTACATGAAGCAGGAGCTGAAGTAAAATTTAATGTAGTTGGAAGTCGTGACTCAGTGTTGCATTCACTCATCTGTGAAAACGTTTGAGCCGTGCCACCCTCAGGGGAGCTGTGACCCGAAGGTTTGCAAAGCAGGCTTGTGACCGAGGGACCGCCGGTTCAGTCCCTCTGTAAGGTTCAAGAAAAATACAGGAAAAATTCTGGATTGTGAAAAGTGAATGAATGGAGGTCGATACCCACAGCTGAAGTGCCCTTGAACAAGGCGCTGAACCTGCAGCGGCCAGCAGTGTGTCAGACTGTGTGCTGCACTGTGTGGGACTGTGTTGGTGTGAAGCAGGGCTTTCTGAAAAACAGCATTCATCTTCAGGGAACTCTACTCTGCCCTGGATAAATAAAGGTAAAAAAAAAATAGATGAGATTGAATGACACTTTTTTAATCTAATTTTTTTTTATTGTTGCATTTTTGGACTTTCTCCTACACCATTGCTGTTTTTTCTTAGTTTTTTGTGTTCCTTTCGACAACCTGATTGCAATTTCATCTCTATTTAGTTTATTGTTATTATTGTTATTGCTAAGAGCTTTAAAACAGTGCTGATGTGTTAGTACTGAGCACATTTATTATCAAAACCAGCTGTCTTAGCTCTGACCTGCAGTTGATACTGATCTTTTTCGGTTTAAAATAAGGCAATATAACATAATGTGAGGTAACGTAAGGTAACATAGCATAATATAATATAATATGTTCATTTTCCCTGGCCCTGGACTGACTGAATGAATGACTGGCTCATGTGAGTTGAAACGCAGACTGACAGACCAAACTTAAATCCTGAGATGCAGGTTGTATTTAGGCCTAGTGCACCACCCACATTTATTATATTACAATAGTCTTTCAGTTCTGAGATTTCAGTGCTGATGTGTTATATTGATATATGATAATATTAAATTACCAGTACATAACATTAAAGAAACACAACTCCATTGCCTTGAAAGCGCAGTCAATGGTCCAGCAGCTGAGAGTTACTCCATCCGTTTGGTGCCAAAATGTCGACTGACACCACTGGCTCATTAAGTTCGCCCAGCAAAATTAAAAATTAAAGTCCACTTTGCAAAGCTTGTCCACAGAGTTTGGTTTCACGTCATCGCCACAAGAGGTCTCTTTCTTGGCTCACAAGATCTGCTTCAAGTCTTTGTACTCTGCAAACACAACCCCAGCAGCCTCAGCGTTCAGGTTCACTTCCACATTAAACCACCAGGGGGAGCAAAAGCGACTCCTCTGAGCAATCTGTTAATCAACCAGAGCCAACAAGAGGAGTCTGCTCTTTCTGCATTCAGAAATAGCACTTAATAATTATCAATTATTGAATGCATGTTAAACGTTTGCTTTCAGCTATATTTTTCTTCTGAAATAGTTATATAAGGCTAAATGGAGGTTTAAATACACAAAATAAAGGTTAAATGGAGAAAAAAGGATTGAATCATCTTTCAAGCTGACTATTTTATATATGACTATGGAAGAGGCCAAAGTTCATGTTAAAATGCAATGAGGTTTGAATGCAATAGAATCTGTGCAGTGAAAAAGTTTAAGTGCTATCAACACAATGCTGATTAGAAAATATGAAGTTTTCAACACAGTGACACAAATATTGGGTGTCTGGGATTCAAAGTCAAGGAATGAACGCCTTTAAAATGTTTGGACCAGACACAAAACTATGCATTTACAACATCAGTTAACTGAGAAAATATGTATATAAGTTCTGAATGCCAGTCTCGAAGTTCGAATGAGATTTTTACTCTAATTTTTGACGGTTCTTAAGTTGAGTGTTCAGACTTTTCTCTCTAACTTCGGTCATGTTGGGCCGACCGCTCTGACTGAATGTTGTGTAACTTTTCAAAGTCTAGCAGACATATAATTTCACACAGAATTCTCCCGGTAATTGAAAAAACATTTTATTTCAGTAAAACTTCACAACTGATACAAAATCCAAACATGACTCCAATATGAGACACTTTTGGTTGAAATGAACATTGTGTGGGTGCCGCTTAAAAGCTGCGACTGCTCTGTGTTTTAAGATCAGATCCATACAGGTATACATACAGTTATGTACACAGTATAGACCCATGTGATGCCAACAACATTTTGATATGGAGTATTTATGTGCAACTTGTTTCCTAAGACTTATTAAATGACACATTTGAGGAAAAAAAGTGGAGCAAAACCTTGAATTAGAAGGGAAAGTGTTTTTTCTCAGTTCTATTCCTTCAAAATTCAATGCTAATTATATTAAGACACTGATAAATTCTTCATTTGTAGTCTCCTTATTTCCCTCCATAACCTTTTTCAGAGGTTTTGTGATTGGGTGTGACTCAATTTAAAGCATTCTTTATTGTTCAGCAATATCTAATATACTAATCAGTCACTTATATACATAAAGAATGGAAACATTAAGCTCTAATAAAATAATGCCAGTGTAAACAAGCTTCAGTATCACGCAACGTCCAAATATTGCACATACATTCATAAATATACAAATCATCTTTGTGCCTTTGTGTGTGTGTGTGTGTGTGTGTGTGTGTGTGTGCGTGTGCATGCGTGTGTGCGTGAGGTGTGTGATATACATGTTTTTTAAGAAAACAAGACTTAAAACAGGGTGACACTACAGGACATTACGCATATGCAGGGAAAGGTGCACATACACACATACATGCACACACACACACACATACACACACATGCGCGCAGACACACACACACACACACTCTTGCATAGATCTCAAGTCTCTCTGTGTCACTTACACAGACACACATGGGAAAGAATGTGGAGCTACAGAAACATTTAAAGCCATTGTCTTCACAACAAAGTCCAGTCTGTCTTCAATTCTGGTGCTTCATCAAAATCTCCCACCAAAGTCTGGATAAACAATGGACATGTGTGTATGATTCAGTCTGTTAAGTGTGTGTTTTGGTCCCAGTCTGTCTGCTCTGAGCCACGTTGTTTGGTCCCAGTCGTCTGTGTGCTGCTCCTGACTTCTGCCTGCCCCGCCATTCAGTTTCTTCAACCTCTGGCCAAAGAACACCAGGTCCACCTGCAGACCTCAGATCCGATTTAAGTTCCTCAGAAGGTGCTCGCTCGCCCCCTACCCATAACACAGTCCTCCAATCAGGAGCTGTTGTGCATCGTCTTAGGCGTCCGCTGATTGGTTAGACGTCAGCTGCTCCCGGTCTGAGACGTCGTCGTCTGCGGGGGGCCGCGCCCGGTCGAAGAAGCCACACTGAGGGAATCACGTTGGTACATTGTTGGTTACTTACACAACCACAAGGAAAGCTGAGGGTGGTGGAAGATGTGTGTAAGTGTGTGTGTGTACCTTCCACATGGCCAGCGTTAGAATGGCCAGAACCAGCAGGCCCAGCAGTATGGCCAGGATGATGACCCAGAGCGGGACAGCAAACGACACATCGGGGGTCCCCCATAACACCAGAGTCCCCATCTGCGGCACACACACAGACACACAGACACAGAGTTAGAGGTCTGCAGGGCTGTTTCTCTCTCTAAGGGTGGGAACACACAAAAACACATACAAACACACACATATCCACACAGACAAGCACTCTGATCGTTCCCTCAGTCTTACCGAGGTGGTGTGGTGGGGCAGGGTGGGCGGTCGGATGCGGTAAGGCAGGGCTGTGACCGTGAACGACACGGTGGAGTTGAGAATGTAAGGATCGTTACGCCGCTACAAGAGAAAGAAGATTATTCATTAGCATCTACATTTTATACTTGATGTGATTTGCTGTTGTTCACTCATGTCATCCCACTTGTTTCCAGTGCAGTTTTAGGAATTGCATGTGTGTTGATCTCCTTTGTGCTTTCTTCCTTTGGTGAGCCTGCTGTGGTGACTGGTGGTCAGCTCCTGTAGGTTTTCCTCCTTCCACCTCAAGCTGCCAGTCAGTTTGTTTGGGAAATGCTGAAACTGTGTTTATCAGTTAATATACCAGCCCAGGTTCAGCGGGGGTGATTGGCATCTTTGTTTAGTTCTTCTCTCCTGTTTATGTGGAGTTAGGAGTTAGTTTGGCCTTTAGCCTTTCTGTTTCTTTTTTTTTTTTGGTGAGGTAAATTTAGGTTGTCAGCTCTCGTTCTTTTGTTTGTTGTTTTGCCCTTTGCTCACCCCGAAGCCGAAAAAGATAAATAAACCTTTAAAAAGCTGCAAATCTCTTGTTGCTGGTGATTCATGGGAGCCGGGAAGGGGGAAGTCTCTGTTGTTCATGTTGCGCCAGGGTTTCCCCTAGGCCGGGCTGTAACAGGAAGATCAGCCCACCAGCAACAAGAAAATGACGCTCGATTCAAGAAAATTCTGGAAACAAGTCGATTAGCGTTGGAAACAAGAAGGATTATCTCATCCCAGATTTTTGTTCACTTGTTTTGAGAAAAATAAGATTTTAACAGACTAAATCACTTGTTAAGATGGAGATTTTTTTTTGGCAGCGTTACGGGGGTGTAAGTTCACCCTTTAGTTTATATCAGTTTAATCTGATCACACCACAATAAAGCCAAGAACTGAAGTGATAAAAACACAGTCAGAAAATATAACCTCAGTCATAAAACAGTGATAAACACAGAAATAGAAGAAACAAATAAGCAAGCAGTGAACACAAATACCAAGATGACAAGCAAAGACACCGACCTGTAGGAAAGTGTGGGCCCAGAGTCTGGAGCGGATCTTGACCACGGCGCTCTGACCTCGATCCAAGCGGCCAACCACACACATGATCCTCAGACAGCTGATATTAGTGCAGTTCTGCAGAGAAACGCAGAGAGAGGAGGGAAACATGACTGTGAAGCACTACAGAATATCTAGGGGATTGTTTTCTTGAGAAAACGTACACTTACCAAGGTTTTACCGCTATAACTCTGAGCGGCGCTGACAGCTCGTTTGCGTCGGTGGGGAGGAGCACTGCTGTTTCTTAAAAATCCCAATAACTCTGGTGTGTCCTGGAGAGATGAGACCTAACAGAGAGAAAGACACAGACAGAGACAGTTTGTCCAACATCTATTAAAATATTAAAAGCATGGTATAGACTTTTAATCACAACTGTCTTACGTTTTTGAGCCCATCACACTATTAAGATTTATATGCCTGAGCTTTTGGCTGTCATTTTTAATACGTTTTCCAACCAAATTTTTGGAATTGGGCAAAGACGGGGCAAAACGCAGAATCACCTGCTCCGTGAAGGTAAATACCAAGTGGTGCCAATGTTCACAGTCCTTGGTGATATTTTTAAATCTTCTTTCCTATAAAGCATGTGTTGAATTCTCACGTATCCCTACATGTTGAAAAGGGACGGCGTGCTTTGAGGACGGCTATTACTCAAGAGCCTATTGGGCAGGATGAGGGCTGCTGTGGCTCTGCTGTTCCTGTGCGGTGCATGGGCCCTGGAGGGGTCCCGGGATGCCACTGCATTCACAAATTCGGCTGACCAAGTATTGGCTCAGGTGGAGCAGCTCAAGGGCATATTGGACAACACCATGAGGAGACTTGAGAGACTGGAGAGCGAGAACAAAGGTACTACAATGTGAGAAAAAGATATAAAAGATAGAAATTATGAAATGAGTTAATGGAAGATTAGATAAGGATTTAATGTAAGGATAAAACTTGCTAAATTGATTGAGATGTTTTGAAGGGGTGTTTTCAACCATTTGCACTTTTTATCTAACAGACATGTTGCATGAGACGATGATTCAGAAATAAGTCTTCACTGTTTCATCCAAAAGACAAAATCTACACCTCTCTGCCTGTCTCACAAACATACAGCCGATCTGACCGTCGTGGACAGCAGACTGACAGCCGGCGAGAAAGAGCTGGAGAAGCTGAGCACAGAGAGAAGTAATGTGTCTTCCATAGAACACATACATTATCAGCGTAACGCTATGAGCCCTTAATGAACTGATTTTCCCTTCTCGAGTAGATTTATCCAAGCTCACCAAACGAGTGCAAGAATGTGAAAAGAATATAAAGACTCTGCAAAGTGACAACAAAGGTAAGAAAAAGAGTCAGCGTGGAGAATCCAACAAATAACAAATGTACACAGACAAAATGGTCTGATTTCTATGAATCTTTAGATGCTTAATGTCATAATAAAATGCCAACTTTTTTTCTAATCTTGGTTTCAAGACTTGGCAACCAAGTTGGATCAGCTGACAAAAGAGAACGCTGGTGCAGTAGCTCTGTAAAAATTGTTCAGAGAAGGGAGAGCATAGCAGCGGGGGGAAAAAATCCTGTTGAAACACAGTAGTTGTGTGAAAGTGACAGTTAACTGACTACATCCATCTCATGCAGCAAGACTGACAGTTTTGTGGGGGAGAGACTGACAGCAAAGGAGGAAATTGTAGCAAGCCACCTGATGAAGACAACAAAAAAAAATGCAAAGTTTAAGTCAACTGTTGAGTTACCCACAGTGAAACATATAGTCGTTTTCTGTTTCTGTAGACCTGGAGATGAGACTGACAGCCAGCGAGAGGAATGTGATGGATCTGAAGGCGGAGAATGAAGGTGGGAGAGAACTGTCTGCGTTTTTCAGGATGATTTTCAGCATGTGAGAAAGATGAGGTTATACATAGCCTCATTTCATATAATTTAAAAAGGCCTGGTAGACAATGCATAGATGGAAAGAGACAGGGCTTTTTCTTTTAGAGGGACAGTTCACCCAAAATACAAAAATGATACGTTCCCATCTACCACTGGTGCAATCTATCAATTCATTCATCCAATAGTTTCTGTGTGATTGGGGGATCTTGCCTGTTTCCCTTCACCCCAATACAATGGCGCTGAATGGGTACGTGTGTGGAGCTCAAATTCATACTCATTGAGGGCAAATAGCTACAGTTTGCAGGCGTTCTTTGGCAGAAAATAGTTCCCAAGAAAACCCTTCCCTCTGAGGGCTGTGGATTATGACATTGTTTTTGGAAAGAACTGAGTTTTTCACATGCATTTTTAATGGTTTGAGCCTCACAAACAAATACCCATCCATTCCTAGTGCATTGGGATGCCAGGAGACAGGGAAGATTGCTGCAGACAGAAAACCTCACCAAATCACAAAGAAATTATCTAAATGAAGACTGCACTGGTGGTATATGGGAAAATATCTTTTTTTTTTTTTTGTATTTTGGGTAAATGATTCCTTTAAAGTAAAATTGTGTACATCTTTTTATCTTTGATTTAAGCCCAAGGAGCCAAGCTGACAATGCTGCAGACCAGACTGACGGCCAGTGAGACGGAGCTGGATTTGCTTCACACACAGAATGCAGGTAATACAAAAAGGCCATGGCTTCTCTCTCTGTAATATGTTTGAGATGAAAAGCAGACAGTGCTGTTTGTATCTCCTCCTGCAGCTCAGGAAGCATATCTGATAAGCCTGGGCACCAAAATGAAGTGAAAAAGTGACACAGAGGTGGCTGAGCACAAGCAACAGACTGCAGCTGCAAAAATATACTCTGAGGCTGGCACCATTAGAATTACAAGACACAGGAACTGATGTTTTTGTCTGTTTTCCTGTTTGTGCTGTTTCCAGGTCAAGCAGCGAGCCTGACAGCCTTGACAGTCAAAGTGACAGCCAATGAGAGGGACGTCACAAACCTGAAGACAGAGAATGAGGGTGAGGGTTTAATACAATTACGCGTCAAATGTGGCAATCTGATCTGAAGAGGCGGCTTCGAAAGAGAGATTTGAAGAAATGATTGAGCATTTCTGTGACTGCAGCTCAAACAGCTCAGCTGACAGACATGGAGAGCAGGCTGGCAACGAGTGAGGATGCAGTGAACACCCTCCAGTCACAGCACACAGGTAACAGGTGTAGGGAGAGAGAGAGGGGGGTATATTCTACTCCTTTCATCACTAAATATTTTCCTTTACCACTCTGGAAGACTGACCGCCAGTGAGACCAAGACGATGTGGAGGAACATTAAAAAACAGTTAGGTCAGAGTGAAATGTGGAAATGTTTTTTGCTGATTGCTGATTTGAGACATCAACCCTTGTTGTTTATTTGTCTACAGTTTACTTGTTTACTTGTCTACCTGCAGCTCAGGTGACAGATATAACTAATCTGGAAAGCAGAATGAACACCAGTGAGACAGAAGTTGCTGAGCTGAGGGAACACAGTACAGGTACGAAATATTTTTGGGAGAACGATAGATGAAACATTACTGTAAGCGTATTAAATGCTATGATGAAATAAAAAAAGTGCTGAAAATAAATACTGTATTTGTTTGACGGCAGCTCACATGGGCCAGATGACAGACTTTGATACCAGACTGAATGCGAGTGAGAAAGATGTTGCGGACCTGAAGGCTGAGAGAAAATGTAATGTGTGGCAAGACTTTTAGTATTTATACTCAACATATTATCTATCAGTTAGTTATCACACCTGGATTAACTTCTCCATTCCTACTGCAGCATTATGGGCCAGAGTGACGGCTTCTGAGAAGAATGTAGAGAAGCTGCAGACGGAGAATGAAGGTGAAAGAGAATAAAAGCATCTCATTTTAGCTATATTATATGGAAAGTGGATCGCACCGTACACAGGTGAAAAGAGTGATGCATTTTTCCCATTTCTATAAATTCTTTGATACTGAATAAGCAAAATGAAAATGTGAAAGGTAAAAGATAGAGTAAAGAATAAAGGCTACACAAAATTGGTATTATAAAAGAGACTATACAGTGATTCATCACCCTATGACATTTTAAGTGTAATCAATAAATGCTTAAAGAACGGGTGAAATGCAGAATCAAGATTAAATAAAGATGTCGGTGAATATTTATGTTTCTGCAGGTCAAGCAACCCAGCTGACAGCTTTGGACGGCAGACTGAACATCACTGACACAGAGATGGACGCTCTTCAGACACAAAACACGGGTGAGAGAGAGAGAGAGATAGAGAGAGAGAGAAATAAATAGTTTGCCTGGTTAACCTTTTGCACTTTTCACAATTTAACACAGCCACGAAAGAAGAACTGAACTTTTGTGACCGGCTGATAATTAATTA
>OMLB01026220.1:11106-23337 GCA_900302555.1 Myripristis jacobus
TAATTAATTAATCACCTAAATGATTATAGCTCAAGATGCAAATTTGTCAACCCTGGGCTCCAAGCTGACAGCCAATGAGAAGCTGGTGGAAGATCTACAGGCAAACAGCACAGGTAAACGTCATAGGGTTGACTTTTGATTATTCGAGAGTAAGATCAGTTAAAATCAATCAATCAATCATTCAATTTATCAGCCTATGACACTGTATGTAAACAGAGATGGTAATGTATCGATGACTCTGGATATTCAAAGCTCAGGACTCAAAGCTGACAACCCTGGACACCAGACTGATGGCCAGTGAGAAGCTGGTGAACAATCTACGGGTGAACAGCACAGGTAATTGCAAATGTTTAATGTGATATAATTCGTTGTAGTTTTCCATACCAGGAAATAACCCTGGTTAAATAAAGGTTCAGATCAGATCAGCTGAAATCAATCAAATCATCATGGTACATGTCCACAGGGGTGTGTTTTTGATGCGTGCCACTCGGCAGTGTCCTCCATGCAGACACTTCCTAGCTGCACCTGATTGGATGAATGTTACACTCAAACAAACCGGATCAACATGGCGGCTTTTGGAAAATTTCTTTCAAATTACAAAGAACATTTAACTGAAGTGTGTTTCTAAAAACATTTGAGGCGACAAATAAACCATGCACCTGCTGAATTCATCTTCATTTTAGCTTGATTATGATGAGTTTAAAAGTTTCTAGGAAAGTCGCGGTAAGCTACTTAATTTGTAAGTAGCCTAGACTTCAACTTTATGCAAATGAGGAGACACTAACATGATGCCCCATCTCTCAAAACACAACATGATGCTACCAGAATGCTTTGCGAGGCTGCTTACATTGACAATGAATATGAAGCATGAAGCAACTGATCCGGTGGACATGTACCATAAGACAGAGTATCATCGATATAGAGGGAGATAAAAGGTGGATGAAAATGCACTGAAGAGCCTGAATAATTACAGCTCAGGAGTCAAAGTTGACAAACTTGGGCTCCAGACTGACAGCCGGTGAGAAGCTGGTGAACGACCTACGGGCAAACAGCATAGGTAATTACAAATGTTTTATGTGATATCATGATTGTACTTTTCCTCAGGATATTATTTGTGTTACACTTTGGTTTGCTTGTTGTCTTGTTGTGTGTTTTAGCTTTTGTCTGAGGCTACTTTATGTACTGCTGCCCTCTTGAAAAAGTGTTTTTGATCTCAGTGGGACTACCCTGGTTAAATAAAGGTTAACAACGAATTGCTGTATTTTATATTTTTGATTTTTTGAGACAAATATCAGGTGAAATCAATCAAGTCATCATCCAAGGATAGAGTTAGGTCTACATTTAGAGTGCGAGATAAGAGGTGGATGATAATGTATTGATGACCCTGAATAATTACAGCTCAGGATGCAAAGATGAAAACCCTGGACTCCAGACTGACAGACAGTGAGAATCTGGTGAATGATCTACAGGCAGAGAGCACAGGTAACTACTATATTACCGTGCTTTTTGAATACCTGAAATAAATCAAGTCTTTATTAATCACGTTGTCTCTTGCTCTAAAGACCAAACAGCTGCGATAGCAAGTATGGATGGCAGACTAGCTGAGAGTGAGATTCAGCTGGAGGAGATGAAGAGCAAGACCACAGGTACAGAAGAAACAGTTAATATTCTCTGAGTGTCCGGTCAAATTGTGTTTTTGCCATTACTGCATTTTGCCTTAACATATTTAAGGAGCTTATCAGTGTTTTGCATGTTTGAACCCATTCAGTACACTGCAAACATAAACTTACATACTTACATACTTAAACTGCCAAGCTTTTTACAACGAAATTAAAATGTTCATTTGATAGACGTGCCTCAGAATTCGCTGTCGCTCCAACTAACATTCATGCCTGGGTTTACAAGTCATAGACGTTTGCATTTCATTGTAAGTTTCTCTTCAGGGATACATTTTGTTGTGTGATGGGAATCATAGGTTAGACAGAGAAGAAAGGTTCATGTGCTAGTGGGAAAATCAGGAAAACAAATTTCCCACAAGGTAGTTAGCTGGACTGTCGCAACTTTTCTAAAGCAAGAAGAAGACAAATCTACATCTTCCCTTTTATAATGATGCATGTTTGCTTATCATGATGGGTTTCATTTTTGGGTTTCAAATAGCACATAAATGCAATGGTGTTTGGCAGCTGACTTTAAAACACTGCATGTCAGAGCATCTTAACAGAATGTGGGTTCACCAGAAGATGTGTAGACTTAATAATCTGAATTAGGAAGCAATTTTGGAGAGCAGACTGAAAGACTCTGACACTAAGACAGAGAAAGAGAGCAAGAGAAGAACAAAGAGAGAGAGGGTGCATGATGATATATTAATGAACTCAAATGAACACAGCTCAGGACACACAATTGAACACCGTGGGCTCCAGACTGACAGCCACTGAGAAACTAGTGAATGATCTACAGGCAGACAACACAGGTAACTGCCATGTAACTTTGATTTTTGATTAATCAGGCAAAATCAAGCATTTGATAATCACTCTATGTTTGACTGTGATTCTACAGCTCAAGCAGCTGTGATAGCAAGTATGGATGGCAGACTCGCTGAGAGTGAGGTTCAGATGGAGAGGCTGAAGGATAAAACCACAGGTACAAACAAAACAGTCAATATTTTTTTGTATTTCTGGTGGCTTACTACCTTATTGCACATAGACTATAATGTACTGTGTTTTTTCAGATGACTCTGTTTCTGCTTGATTCGCCTATTTCCATCACGTTCAAATGTTCGCTTGATAGATCTACCTCAAAATTTCCTACTCCAGCTAATATTCATGCCTTTATCTTGTTAAAAAATAAAAGATGTTTGTTTTCAGGAGCTACCTTCTGGTGGAGATGTTCACTTTGTTGTGTGGGTGTGTGGGTGCCATGGAAAGCAGTTAGACAGAGAGGAATGGCACATTCATGTGCTATTGGCTAAACTGCAACACCTGGTCGTTCCTACTTAGCAGTTAGCTAGACTATCTATCTTAATTTTTTTTTAAAGCAAGCAGATAACCATATGATCCTCGTCAATGTGGTTATGTTTGCTTATCAGACCCACTGTCTTCTGAATTAGCGAGCAGAGAGCAGATTGAAAACAGCTGAGGCACTGACACACAGAGAAAGACACAGAGAGAGAGGGTGGATGATAATGTGTTAATGACCTCAAATGAACACAGCTCAGGACTCGGAGCTGACGACCATGAGCTCCAGACTGACAGCCAGTGAAAAGCTGCTGAATGATGTACAGGCAGACAACACAGGTAACTGCCATGTAACTTTGATTTTTAAATTGAATTCTGAAATAAAGGCAAAGTCAGGCATTCACTAATCATGTTTTGTCTCACTGTGACTCCCAAACAGCCCAAACAGCTGAAATAGCAAATATGGACAGAAGACTAGGCCAGAGTGAGCTGCAGGTGGAAGAGCTGGAGAGCAAGAACACAGGTTAAGAATGGTGTTTCTGTGGATGACTATATTAAATGACCATACAGGTGTTTTTTTCACTGCTACATTACACGCATCGCTTACTGATCTCAAGGGGTTTATCCAAATAAATAAATTTCAAACTAAAATTTCAAACTAACTTAAATATACTACAAATCATTTTCCTGAACTACAGAAAGGCTGTTTAGTGATCAGACCGACTGATAGAACGCAATGTGACCTCGGCGGCATATTTGATCTCATGGGTGACAAATTGCCTATCTTCAAAAAAAAAAAAAAAGAAAAAAAAAAGACAAATAACAAAAACAACTGACAAATGGAAGGTCTGAAGAATGCACTGAAATATCAAAAAAAAATTGGTATGCTTTCTTTAAAAATAGTAGTAAACAAAGGCTAAAACGTGCGTATGTATTGTCCTTTAGGTTACTGCACTACTCAACTCTCTCTCCGGCTCTGTCAGTAAAATGTAGTTATTAAACAAATATGCTTCTGTGAAAACATATACCAGCAGTGTTTTGTTATTTCAGCCCTGGGCAGCAGAGTGACAGCCAGTGAGGGCAAGATGGAGGAACTGAAGACCACAGATGCTGGTGAGGGAAACAACAGACAGAAACAAGCTCTTACTCTATATTTATGCACTCTTGTGATTTATGGTATTGATAATATTCAATACCCATTTGTATACTGATTCTCCTCTATTGCAACACACATATCAAAAACTTCATGCCATTTCAGCTCTGGAGGTCAGACTCGGCGCTAGTGAGAGCCACATTGAGGCACTGAGGAGTGACAATAACGGTAAGAGTCAGTTATCAGGTTTAGGGATGATGGCAAGATTGTTTTGTTTGCTTTAGTTACTCATCCGTCTTTGTTCCCTGCTGTAGTCATCTTCACAAGACTTGGTGACATTGCGAGACAAGTGGATAAAGTCCAGCAAGACATCAGAAGTAAGATATATCATATTGTTTAAACGGCCTGTACACTGATGGCGTACGGGCCTCCTTGTTGGATTAATAAATCAGAGGACAAGTGAAAAAAAAAAAGTCATATAAACTAACCTAATAAATTCCTCCAGTGACACAAGATGTATTATGCGTGTTCACAGACAGCCCCAAAGTGGCCTTTTCAGCTGGTTTGACCAACTCAGGATATATTGGGCCCTTCAATTATGAAAACACTCTGCTTTATTCCAAAGTCTTCACCAACTATGGCAACGGCTATGACATCACCACAGGTACAGTGCACATGGCACACGTTATAGCTATAATAATCCACCCAAGAAACTAATATTCATAATATTCTACATGTATTACTCCTGTTTACTGTTCACATTAGAGCTAAATGGTTGTCACTCCTCATGAAAAGGTACAGTGTGTAGTATTTAAATTGAGTCGAAGAAAGAAATGGGATATAATATACATAAACATGCTTTTTATTCGTGTATGTAAATCATGTAAATCATGTTTTCGTAAAGTTAGGATAACTCATGGGCCCTGGTTTTACGCAGGCTGCAATGTTGCGTCGCCGTTTTTCTACAGCGGCTCAGGCAGGACAAGCCAACCCAAAGTAGCTTCCATCGAGTTTCAAAAAAGCACTCTCATCTTAATTTTTTCAAATCCATTTACGATTGACCCGTCATCAGCAGCACATCCATATCAGCTCAATACAGAAGCGACCGGTGAAATGATGGCCTCTATGTCTGACGATGCTGCCGGATAATCTGTAAATGGGGTCCTTTAACTCGACTTAGTTATATGCAAATTCACCAGGTCGTGGATGTAAACATTCTTCTAAATAAGAAAATGTGAGCGACTCCCGTTTATTTTGATGTCAAGCCCCAAAATGGTTTCTATAGTACACTACCGACACCTGCCTCTCTCCTGCCTCCCAGGCGTCTTCACAGCGCCAGTCAAGGGAATCTACTTCTTCCGATACACTGCCATGGGAATGCGCACGTCCAACAAGATGGGTGTGTACTTGGCCAAGAACGGCCAGCGTGTCTTCACGAACGTGCAGGACAACTACTTCGGCAGCCACGAGTACATCTCCGGGGGAGTGGTGCTGCCGCTAGAGAGAGGACACTCGGTGGAGATGCGTCTGCCTCAGGGAATGGGTCTCTATGACGACGAGCACAACCACAACATCTTCTCCGGCTTCCTGCTTTTCTCTTCTGCCTGATGGAACGCAAATTCCTCCTCGAGAGTACATTACAGCAGAGCGACTCCATACTGACGCTGGAGACCAACACGCTTGCCGTGCTATTGTGAAAAACATCAATCCCGTTCAAATTACTGTTCAAATTACATTTTACAGCTTGCAGCATTTCCAATTCTTGAGTAATACTGCACTTTTTAAAATGCCTGTTTTCTTTTGGAGATCACTAAATAGATTCTCCACAGATGATATCATACATGTTTGCAACTATTTCTGCTCTAATCCACACTAACAAGCTCAATGCTCCGTGCTCCCTTTGAGCCAACTGAAACATGGAGCCAGAGCCAACGGTGGAACTGTGATTTCAACAAGCGACTATCAACATAATAATAAATATGCTTTGAATCGCTGTTTCAGTGGCTGTTTTTCGTGCTTCGTCTCATGGTTTGCAGACGGTTTCGCAGTTTGTTATTTTGTGAATTTTGTCAGCAAAAATTCCTGGACCAGCAAGGTTGTTTAGTGGTGGTCTTGATAAGAGAGCATATTCAGCCACAATGAATCCATGAGTGTGTATCTGCATGTATGTGCTTGTATATGTGAATGTGTGTGTGTTTGTGTGTGTGTGTGTTACCTGCAGGCCAAGTGGGTTGAGGCTGGTGTTAGTCCGGCAGCTAATTGGTCCATCAGTTTGAATCTCCATGGCGTAGAGCAGGTTTTCATCACGGAAACGAGAAGGCCAGCCAACCTGGAGCTCAGCCTCCCGAATACTGCTGGGACCAGAGTTATGGAGCTAGAGCGAGAGAGAGAGAGAGAGAGACAGAGAGAGAGAGAGAGAGAGAGAGGGAGACAGGGGGGGCAGGGAGAGAGAGGAAACAAAGTTATCAGGATAATGTGCTCCTTTCCTTATTATTATAAGTCTCTAGTGACTGAGGCTATGATTAGGTTATCATAATTGTGTGATGATGACACTGGCCACCTGTGCTTTAGGCTAGACAATACTACAGTGCAGCCGTCAGCCTCTGGGGGGCGAAACAAGAGCCGAGCTAAACCTACAGCATCACCTGGCTCATCGTTCCGCAGCAAAAATAGGATAAATGAATTATGAGATTAAATGAACCATCAATTCAATAATTCCTCATCTGCCCCTTATCCCCCATCTCTCCTGCTCTCTTTTTCCCTCTCTCCCTCTTTCTTTCTGTCTTTCTCTCACACATAATCACGCACACACGCACACACACACACACGTACACACACCCTCACATGCATGCATGCTCATTAACACTGAAGCGAGTCATCCAAACAGGGCAAGATCCTAGCGCTGCGGGGCAGGAATTCTGCAAGCGCAAAACCCCGTCCCTCCTCTAACTAGAAGCAGCTGCCAACTGGGAAAAGTACAGCAAATGAAAATCATTATCAGCTGCAGGACAGGCCAGACACCGCTGCACTCCGGTTCAGCGGCGCAGACGTCTCGCTCAAACAAAGAGAACTCGTATGTACAGCGCACGCATTGACACGCGCGCACAAACACAGGCATGCACTTTGTGACTTGTCGCCAGTCTGTCTACCCCTCCCTCCTTGTATGTATTTGTCTGACTCATTCTCATGTACCTCGATTTGGCCTCATACTTCCCCTCAGCCATTAATATCCATCATTTTGTGCTCAGTCTTAAGAACATCCCTCCATTCCTCCCTCTTTCCCTGCCTCTGTTTTCCCTCCTTCTCTTTCTTTCCTGCTTAATTACTCCTGAGCAGGAGGCCTTTGATCAGCCAGAACCCCGAGCTTTATAGGGCTACTGGTTTTAGTGTGTGTGTGTGTGTGTGTGTGTGTGTGTGCATGTGCACTAATGTTTCCTTCACCTTACAGAGGCCCCCCTTCGTTGTAGTCTAATTTACAGCTTCCTACACCTATTTCTTTGCTCTTTTCATCTTCATCCTCCCTCTTCATCCTCATCTGTTCTGACCAACAACAACAACAACAAAAACAAAATCAGGCAGCTCTCCATTTTCTCTCTACTTGTCATCCCCTCTCTGACCACACCTTGTCCCTCCCATTTACTAGAGTTTCTGCACATGTCCAGCATGTGTTTCTGTGTCTACCTCATAGATGTGTGTTACTTGTGGTCCCACGTCATCCTCTTTGACCGGCTTCTCTTTGGGCTCCCACCGAGGGAATGGCAGCACCACCTGAGAGGGATGAGACACCCTGTGGAGAGGAAAAATAACTCAGTGGCACTGATGTGTGCTGACATGTGAAAAATTGCCATGCAGCTATACTGTCGCCTGAGTAATTCTGTAACTGTGGGATATTTCATGTCTGAGAGATGAACCTTTTTCATACATGATCATAGGAAATAACATTATTAGGAATTACAGAATTAATAACATTTAAAATAAGCAGCTGGACTTGAATCACCTGACAGATTTGAATCAACATTTTTAAATGGCTGAAAAAACAATAAAAAAGAGCTCTCTATCAGCTCTTTCAGCCATTTTTGCTTTTTATAAGTGATCATGACTGGCGGGCATTAATTACCAATACACCAAACAAAACATGTCCATGTTTGTCCAAGAAATCACACACATTGTTCATCTGAAAAGCATATGATCTGCATCACATGCAATCATTTCCTCTGAAGGAATTGATTCAGCTGATCATTTATTTATGTACCACTGCTGAAATTTCTTTCTTTGAGAAGTGCAGTGTGGGATTTGGTTCCAGACCTCCATATGGACTGTAGTTGGTAATTTTGCGGCCAAAAAAGCAAAAATATCAATTATAATATGCATGGTATAGCTGACAAATTATTTCTTTGACATTTCTCTTTTGAAATTAATATCAAACATCATCATCATTATAGCTTCAGCTAGTTGGCCTGTAGTAGATACGGTATATTCAATTTCAGGGATGCTTTGGAAGAAAGCAAACAAGTTTTACATTTCAAATGCAAAATGTCGCTGACAGTTTCACGGTCCACTCGCAGGAAGAGAGAGAGGACAGAGAGAAAACAAGTTACTTCAAAACAAGTGCTTCACAATTTGTTCCCCCCTGTGCTCCACTCTGTCCTGCTCAAATCCTTCATCCCACATCTTTCTTTGTTTGTGTGTGAAACTGCCTGGACCCAAACCATACCACGCTGGGCTTCGGGCTTTGAAGTGTGTGTGTGTGTGTGTGTGTGTGTGTGTGCGTGCGTGTGTGTGTGAGTGTGTGTGTATTAGAGGACATGTACGGACCCATGTGTGTGTCAGAGGGGCAGAACTGTCCCATGTGCACATGATTAGTTCAAATCTATTTGTAGGAACGTGTTTTCGTGCTGCCCTCCATCTGCGCATGTAAACAGACCCACAAATTTAAACATTACAACTGGACCAATAATACGCTCGAAAGACCGCAAAGTTAAGACTGCAGAAACCTGATCAATTTGTTAAACAGACTCAGCAACACGGAAACAATGTCACTGCCTCTCTGAGACTGAGACACACTTTCCAACGCAAAGATGCTTGACTCACCCACGTAGGTCCAGCTGAGCTCTGGCAGCGATGGACAGATTCAGACTGACCGGGTTGCTGTCGGAGTTATCTTTGTTTGAGCTGAGGAGAGACACAAACAGGTTTTCTATTAAATACAACGCATTTAAGCTTGCTTTCAGCTTTGGTACCAGGTGAACTAAACCTGATGCCAGTTGAAAGGGATGCACAGAGATGTAGCTAAACCGGTCACTTTCATCCCCCGTCCCTGGGCTGGTCAGCAAAGGCACAGCATACAAACAAAGTGACATTTATGTAATATTACATGTTGCGATCACTACAACTCAATTTTAAACAATACAGATTATAAAATGATAGAGTCCATTGGCCCATGAAATATTAATGGTTACACGTTATGTGTGCAGGTTTGATTTACTTTTCACAGCTTTTCAGCATCACTAAAAATACGTGAAAAAAAATCTGCTGGTGTGACGAGATAATCCCACTAAGTTTTATTTGTTAGGATTTTTCTGGGAAAGCGTATAAATACATTGAAACAAGGCAGAATAAAGCAGATCAGCCCACTGGTATTGAGTAAATGACACTTGATTCAAGAAAAACAAGTGGGATCATTTCCACTTGTTCTGACAACAAGTGGGATTTTCTTCTCCCACTGGCAGATTTTAACATTGAATGTGATACGAAATGACTGAAAATGTGATTGTTTTTGTGTGAAGGGAAAGCAAAGGACGAAACCTCACTGCAAAGTGGTGAATTATGGTCAAAAGACTCGAACAGGAATTTCCCAGGCAGTGTCCATGGCCAGGCTGCAGCAGCCTGTGTGTGTGTTTGGTGATGTGATTCATCAGCATCAACACGATGATGCAAACAGTGAACATGTTGTGTTGAGCTCGTCTCTCCTCCAGAGCTCCTCTGGGCGTCTGTCTTGTGCTGTCTCTGTGGCTTTTTCCAGCAGACCACAGGGACGGGACCAGGACAGACGCAGCTCTTATTTGCATGGTTAGAAGACAATCATCCCTTTGTGTTTGTGTTTGCTGAGTGTGTCACCTGTGGATCTGCAGCTCAAAGCTGATCTTTGGTCCGGCGTCTTCCAGCCGCTGGATGGAAAACCGCAGACCGACAGACAACTGGGGAGGAATGAGGGAGAAAATGAGAAAACTGAGAGACAAAGAGCGAATGTTACGGGAAAGGAGGCTAGTCGGGGGAGAGAGAGTGGAGTGAGAGGAGAAAAGAGAACGGGAGCAAGTCGATGTCAGGTGAAGAAAGGCAGGAAAGAGATGACGCAAAGAGGAAAGAAGGAGAGGGCATACATCAAAGACCGTGTCATGTTAGTGACATCTGTGAGTCTTCAGTCTCTGCTAACTGGATCCTCTGTTATTATGGAGGCATAACCGGGATCTGTGAGTGTGTGTGTGTGTGTGTGCGCATGTATAGTGTGTGTATGTGGAGGGTAGTCTGGATCTTCTCAGACTAGAGATTTCTGCTGACCCTTTTGTGAATGAAAGACACACACACAAGCACACACACAGACATACACATATACACACACGCTTTAAAGCAACATGTTTCTTGTCTCTCCCCCAGTTTAAATCCCTTGTCTTCCAGGCTAACTTGTAACATGTGGAGGATTTACTTCAATATCAACTGTATGACAACAATGTGTGTGTGTGTGTGTGTGTGTGTGTGTGTGTGTGTGTGTGTGCATGTGCGCATGTATGTTTATGAGCGCCACTGAACAACAGGTCAGTCCGGGAAATGACAGCATGCAGACTCACTTTAACACTCCAGTGTGCAGGCCTTGGGGGGTGAGAGGGGAGGAGGGCGGGTTTTGGACTACAAAGTCAGACTATTTTTATGGGACACATTACACATAAGAGAGACAGGAGGAACGGGGCCATAAAGATCTGAAGAGACAGGGGACTAGAGACCAAATGTATCTCAGTTGTTCAGACAGACGGTGCGTGACTATCAACTGTGGTGCGATGCTGCCCGTCATGGATGTCACATGAGGGAGGGGAGGAGGGAGAATATCGTCCCAGTACAACTTTGAGGAGGCAGACAAACGACAAAGAGGCCAACTGTTTCTCAATCACTCGGAAAGCAGTGGAGTGCATGCCTGCCAACGTTGAAAGTCCAGAAACACGGAGATTTCATGCATGCAACTGAGAAGAATTACAATGTCACTGCGTTATGCCGGTGCCAAAACAGGAAAGCTGGGGGTTGTCTGGCTCTGCACCGGTGTCAGAAAAAGATGGGAAAGAGCGAGAGAGGCAAATAGGCCCAGATAGTGAGGTCATACCCAGCAAGCATGTGCCTCCTAGCCTGGATCAGGCCTGTCTCTGCTCAGTGAGACACTCCAGCTGTGTCATGAGGCACCAGGAATGAACTCAAATGATGAAAAGTGTTTAGTTGCACACTATTAGCCGGCCTGTATGCGGGTATGTAAGTATGTTCCGCATAAGCTTGTGGATTCCTGAGGGTCCAGTGGGGCAAGGCGAGAGTTAAATATGGGAAACATCTGGACGCCTGGGAAGCACACACACACACACACACGCAATCACGTACACACACCTTGTCCCTTTCACTGCTCCGCTCCCCTCCCCCAGCAGTGAAACATGACCACATAATTGATTTATCAGAACGCTGTGTGTCACCTTCAGAGCTCAAACCCACCTTGTATCTGGCCTTAACACCCCGAGGAAAAGCCTGCATTCCGAATACAACACCTCACACCCTTCCAAATACACGCGCGCACGTGCACACCGACACAAACACCCACATAAACACACTTTGGCTTGCATGTGACATACTTTGCGGCACACGCTCACTGACAAAGCAAACGTGATAGGGTTTCATGTCGGAAGGGACCACTCTTTACTTTACAAAGCCTTGGCTTCCTGCGTGTGTCAGCCAGCCAAGGGCCAAGCGGATTATCATATGCAGACCCGCACTTATGCACACACACCTACACACACACACACACACACAAGCTGAGTGTGAGGCAAAGTTAGGGGAGTTGGAGTGGGAGGAATGGGGGTCAGCGTGATGATCAGCTCTCATTGGAAAACATCGTCAGTGTGAATGAAAGCTGGAAAGAGACAGTGGCATCATTTG
>OMLB01026221.1:0-14796 GCA_900302555.1 Myripristis jacobus
TGTCAAAAAATTGGGAAATTATTAAATAATCCCAATAATGCAGACATTATCTCACAGAGTTTCACCAAATAATTAAGAGCAGCTGTCTGCAGAAACAGTGTGATATCAACCTGTTTATCATGTTATTCAGTGTAGAAACATCAAACGTAATAAGAATAAGTTTACTGCCGCTTTTCACAAAGTATTTTTAATAGAAAATATTAACAAAGGGAAATAAAGTAAATGCATAAACTCCTCAGTGACTGGGGCTGCAATCATGTCTTGCTTTGTCTGGCGTGATGCTCGTAGAGGGAAAGATCAGTTTTAACCACCATTTCCGAAATATTAGGAGTGATTAGCATGGCCCTTCATCTTGATTATGGCACAAAAAAAGCAGTGTTATAAATGTGCTGTCAGAACCTCCTAACCCCTCCTCGGCACTCATTTAGGATCATTGTCTGGCTGTTGTTGGCCCTTTAGTCCATGGGGTGACCTCTTGTGCCTTGTTAATGGCGGCTATTGTTATCCTTGAAACCGCTGCAAGCATCAAGGAGGAAATCAATCAAGTGATCATTCACCAAGCTTTCATATGCGTTGATTGGATGGATTTATATCAATAAAGTGGAGCCCATGCCATTATAGAATCAATGGAGGTGCAATGCAGGCTTATCAGAATTCACAAACCAGTGGCAGTTTTCACCATAGCTGCCACCACATTTGTTTCTTCCTTTGATCTTACTTGTCAGCTGTCCCAATTAACTGAGGAGAGTCCTGATTTCCACGCCCCTCCCTCAGTGTTCTCCTGTGGCCTTGTTTCTGCTCCTGTTTTTCGCCAATAATTTGTCACATTTCAAAATATGCTCATATACAGTGTTTGTTAAACAGAGTAACACAAGGGGTGTTCCAGTGCCTCAGTGATCCAAGGCATATAACATGTTACCACAACATCCATGGTCCATTGCCAAGCGCCTTCATCATCCCATCATCCCCCTCTCTCTTCTAATACTGACACTCTAGCTCAACTTTTGTCTCGTTTAATAAAGATATAAATGCCACAGTGAATGCATGAACAATAGTAAGTTACTGTTTCAGTCATGGGGGATGACGGATGAATTCATTTTCTCAATGCACAGCACGCACACACTCCTTCAAGGATGACTGTCCAGGCTGCTAAGCACTGCACACTGAACTACAGCAAAACACAATGGGAAGGCCAGGCACCGATGATTATAGGTTTCATGTGCAGACCATAATTCTATACATTCAGTGTAGGCCTATGATAGTTAAAATAATTGAGGTCTCTATTTTCTACTCCCCACTACTGTTGTCAGTTGTTGGATTTCATTCTGATGTTCAATGAACCTGTCACTCGTGCTGGACACGCAGGTTCTGCTTGCCACCTGCAGTTTAATATGTGTAATCACGGACAAATCCATAATCTGCACATGTAAACAGTGGATAATGCTGCCTGCAGCAAAGACACAATAATTTCCATTTGCGCAAATAAACAAACAAAACAAAACCAATTCTTGTTCAGTTAAAAAAAAAATCACTCTCATGGCTCCTCCAAAGCCAATATAGTGCTACAGCAGTCTATCAGAACCAATTTGAATGATTATAGCAAAATCAACCTTTCTGCACTCGAAAGGTTTGCAATTACGCCTTGCAGGAACAACAGCATGCTAGCAGGGAATTCATTTGTCCCCCATGTCTACATGCCAATCCTAATTATGTGTTTTTAGGTCATTCATAAACCAAATCTAAAATTAGCTCTCTGTTTTTGTTGGCCTTTCAACCTAACATTATTGCTTTGCTCTCATGCCAGCAGGCCACAAAATAGTTTGAATTCAAAACTTTGTGATGCTAGACTAAAGAAAGACTGGCTGTAATGCCAGCAATTCAGCTATACCCTACAAGCACCTGGCCTGTGTGTGTGTCTATAGTGCCTCTGAGGTATAAACACATAACACAGTGGCCTGTTATCCATCACAACTTCCTGACAGACCCTCAGAGGAAGAATGTTTTCTAAGTTGACAAGCCAGAGAAGGCATTCTCACCACCGCCTCAGCTTAACTTCAGGGGGTAAATAGAGCTTTGTGAGAATGTAGGGTGTGTGTGTATGTGTACGTGTCCGTGTGTTTGTTTGTGTGTCCATGTGTGTACAATAAACTGACGAGCGTATCAATAGATTGACCCGCTCACTGGACAATCAGGCAACAACACAGTGTCTTTGCTCCAGGCAGCATTATCCACCTTCCTCTCAAACATCCTCCTGTCTCCATCACTTCCCTCTTCTCTTCTCTTCTCTTCTCTTCTCTTCTCTTCTCTTCTCTTCTCTTCTCTTCTCTTCTCTTCTCTTCTCTTCTCTTCTCTTCTCTTCTCCTCTCCTCTCTTCTCCTCTCCTCTCTTCTCCTCTCTTCTCTTCTCTTCTCCTCTCTTCTCTTCTCTTCTCTTCCATTTCTTCACTCCTCACCATCTCCTTCAGGCTTTAAACAGGCGCTGCCCTTGCGTGCACTTGTTGGTATATGGAGGAGGCTTGCCTCTGGGCATAGCTTTGGAAGAGAAACGAGGCAGCATGATGACCTCAGGTGGTCTATGAAAGTGGAGGGCAAGAGGTGCTGATGGAGGAGCAGTGGGTTTCCTCCTGTTTTTTGAGAGGCAAATGTGTAAATTTTTTGTGAAAGGAGAGTTCAGCGCTGGAACCAAAACAAAGAATAAAGAGCATGAGAATGGGTAGGAACTGGCATTTTGGAGTTAAAGCTGCAAGGGCTTAAACATCAGGGGATAGATGTCTCGTTTTACTTTGACAGAGGAGGAAAAAAATCAAATTATTTAATGGAGCTTCTCTCCAGCATGTATGTGTGCGGGTGGACACACACACACACACACACACACACAAATACACAGGAGAAGGAGAAAATATAATTGTCAAGTATTAGGTTGAAACAATTGTGCAACAGAGGCGGGGGAATGTGCACAGAGACACATAGACACATGAATGTGTCAGTGCTTCAGTGACATTTCAGCTACATGGATGCACTTGGATGGTCGTCTCATTTCGTCTCGCATTGTGGCTTATGGCAGACACTGACCTGTCAAGCTGCAAGACTCCACAGTGTTCCACCTCAGTGCTGTTTGTACAGTCCCTTAGGAAACCTTGGTGGCCAGAGACTGTGTGCTCCATCATGTATAGGCTCTCAGCCGTGCCTCTTTATTTCATTTACACGGTGCAACCCTAACTTAGGCTTTGCCTTACCGGATCTATGAGCGCGCCACATCGCCTCATGGCTGTGGTTGAGGATTGAGGCGGTGTTTGACGAGGCATATTAGAGGCCAAAGTGTATGCATTTGCTGTTATCTGCTGAGATAGATGCTATATTTCAAATGCACTGTATATCTAAGTGATATTCCCCAGTGGGCGTTCGGTTCTGTTTTCTCCTCTCTGAAAGAAACCGAAGCCTGAGCTACAATTGGATTGACCCTGTCGACCTCGGGTGTGAAGAGAGGTGTAGAGTGCAGCTGTTGGCAAACAACAGGCACTGATTGAAGTCAAGGAGCAAGGCTTTCTCTCTCTTTCTCTCATCTTCCCCGTCTCTTTTTTTTTTCTCTCTGCCCATTTTTTTTTCCACATGCTGAATTTCACTCAAAGTGAGAAATGTGAAATTCCCACCTGGTCGGTTGTAATTACAACCTCTATGCATCCCAGTGGTCCTGCCTCAAACAAAGACTTGGATGAAACATGGACGCCTGTGAGAATTTTCTTTGCGCGATTTTCTGTTTGCTACAGCCAGTGTCATGATAGTGACATTTGGCACTTGTAAGTGAACATCCAATTTTAAAATAAACATCTTTATCACTTTGCACACAGGCCATTTAATGCTGACAGCCCAGCTGAAGTGTATTTTTCACGGGTTGTAAGCACGTTGCAAGTCTCGCCGTGGTTTACTACAAGGAATTCCGGATGTTCCACTGCATTTTTCCGAAGAGGATATTGGAATTCCTGACCATTCAGTCTCACTTGAATGCAGCATAACTTTTCACTCTACTCCGTTGCCTCTCACAGAATGGATGCATTCATGACAGAACAATAAAGATATGATTGCATGCAGGTCTGGGGTTGAAGGTAGTTTTTGCTGATAACTATCTATAGACAATAGCTTTAATCCTCTTTTGAATGAATGGATTAATCAATACTTTATTTGTCCCTTTAGGGGAAGATTTATCTAGCAAGGTAAACAGGCACTTCAGGCAGCCACACAAAATAATAATACCAACAAAACATGTGGGCCTAGAACATATTTAAGGACACACATCAAACTACAGATCAAATCATGAGACATTTGTTCATCATATATATCGTACACTGTATATTTCTGTCTTTGTCACTATTATGTTCAGTCATTTCCTCTATTTTACTTTGTCTTTGCTCTGTTCTCATATGTGTCTTTCCTCATTCACACAAGCAGTCTAATGGGAGGAGGTAGCACTGCAATGGAGCCCGACCCTCCATGCAGCACCACAGTGCTCCAGTAAATATCTTCTGCCACTCAGTTCATAGTCCAAAAAAAGAAGAAAGGAAAAAAATAACCAGTCACATCTCAAAGGATGAATAATCTTACTTTTTCTGTTTAGTGCCAATCTTCTCACTTCCTCTCTCTTTCTCTCTCTCTCTCTCTCTCTCTCTCTTGCTTATTCCCTTTTCTCTGTCCGCTTTTTGTTTCTCTACCCCCCTTTCCTCTCCCTCATCTCCCCTGTCAGCCCTCTTTTTTTGTCATTTTGAATTGATCTGATGGGTAGGGAAATAATCAGGCTGCCAAGTTGGCTGGACATGGATAGCGTGGAGTGCTTTGATCTGGACTTTATTTTACAGTCAGACACACACACACACACACACACACCCTCTAGTGCGCAGGAAGCAAGCCATGGACCAGATCAGATGAAATAGTTGTTGGACTAGAGATATCCGGTGTTATGGCTTGTGACAGTTATATAGATGAAAGTAGAGAAGAGAACCAGGATTTATGCCAGCCAGATAACAAAATGCAATTTTCCTGATCATGCTACTTTAGCACTTGGTTAAGAGGCAGTGCTATTGAAGTGCCCTTCTTGTTAGAGTTTGCTGACTCCGTTGACATTTAGGTCTCACTCATTGGTTTATGCTCCCACATCGGTATAGGTGTAAAGGCTTTTATAGATTGTCAGATAATTGACTGGATGCACAAGGGTGTGAAGAAACTGTCGCCTGAAGGTTAGAAAAACAAGCTCTGTGCGTGCGTGTGTGTGTGTGTTTGTGTGTGTGTGTGTGTGTGTGTAATCCTCTGTCCACCTACAGACACCTTTCCAGCCTGGTTCCATCTAAAAAAAAAAAGATGCTCGTAGTCAAGTTGCCCATGTAAATAAAGGGTTTAAAGGTCTGTAAATTCTGCCCTTTGTAAATTCAAGGCCTTGGAACGGGTATGCACTAGAGGGATTAATTGCATAACTGATATGCAAATCTAGATAATCCTAAGAGTCAACTGAGTTAATATGGCCCGTGTTTGCCTTTTATGTAACCTGGTTATTGTTGTTTATGTAAGGGTGGCATCTGCGTGTTTTGTCACAAGTGAACCAGGCCTCCGTGCAGATGGTGCACAGGATTGTTTTCAGGTGCTCGGTGTTCCAGCTGTTTGTAGCCTGCACAACGACAAATTCCCATGGACTGTATGCCCTGATTCTGAGCACTGCAGGGCTACCTGGCTTGTAAGAGATCACCACGTCACTTCATTCTGAAGAACTGTGGTGACTCTCACCCACTGCACTGCAAAAAATAATCTCATAAGAAGCCATTTAGTCTCTATTGAGACTTAAAAATGTTGTGCCAATGCATTTTCTCAATTCAGGATTTTTCCTGGGAGTGAGTATAAAAATGTTGACACAAGGCAGATCAGCCCATTGGTGTCATGTGATTCAAGTGACATTTGATTTAAAAAAAAAAAAAAAAAAAAAAAAAAAAAAGTCTGGAAACAGGTTGCTTAGCATTGGGAACAAGTGGCCTTACCTCATTACCTCATCCCACTGGCAGAATGTTTCACATGTTTTAAGAGTTTAAGATTTTAAAACAGAATATGAGTCTATCAGTCATTTAGCAGTGTGTGGTTACATTGTTGGATAATATGTTTACAATTGATTTTCACACTGATACCATTTATGAGTCAGATGTGTCCCCTGGAGGTCTGTCATTCATCTGTCTTGGCCCAGTGGACTCCAGTGTGGGAAGGTTTTCCTGTTATTGACTTGTGAATTTGTCTGCATTACATTTGGGAGGTAATATTGATGAGACAATAGGATGACGGTAGTCATTTTTACACATTCTCTAATTGATTTTGCTGACATTAATTTAGTCTTCATTGTCTGGGCGACACCCAGAACCCCTTTAAGGACTCCCATGGGTCCCCACACTCTTAAAGAACCGCTGTTCTAGTCCATGTCATATGCCTCAGTGTAGGCAGAATTACATCATTGTCCCATCAAAGCACAGTGAATAACAGCCACCAATTAGATGCTTATAGATGAACATAAACATGGTTTTACAGTTCCCCATAAACCGCTCTAAAGCGCCTGCTGTGGATGACAATTAACCTATGATCCCTGTCTGAATGGCTTTACCAGTAGCCAGCCATCTCAGGGAGCCATTCAGATGACAAATGCCCAGCAATGGATAATTGATGTGTGGACGACAACACTGCCCACTGGGCCCCTTCCCCTGCTCTGTCTCCCTAATGCTCCACCGGGGCCGTTCAGTATTTATTCACCTGACCTGGCTCCTCTATGGCTCTGCGCTGCTTAATGGGCCAGAAGAGAGCCGCAGCTTGCAGTAGTTTACCACCGCTGGTATGGTGATGCGTGTTATGATTATGGTTGGATACATTTCAGACCAGCTCCCAAATGAACGATGAATTTATTGTGTTTTTTCCTGCTGTCATGTGGTTTTGCAGGTGGTGAGCGGCCCGACATGCAGAATCTGAAGAATTACAAATGTAACAAATTCATGTGTATTTTAATGCAGCCATCAAATTCCACGTCGAGTGAGAAAACGATAAACCTTTGTAATTTCATCTTGTTGCTCCACAAGGTGTTGTTCCTCTTGTCAACAGCCCAGTCTATAAAGCCAATAGGTCTCAATGGCCATTTGAAGCAGACACTTTAATAAAGAGCAGCTAGCACATAATAATGAAATCTGATCAATCTTTTGGATCAGTTCTACTATAAAAGTGCTTTTTAAACAGGCAATATACTGTTATTTTTTTGTCAAAATGTTTTTACAAAAATGCTCCGAGACTAAAAGCATGCTGTTGATGACTAAAGAGGTAGGCGTGTGGTTGGAATTACTAGGTGATGGCCTGGTGACTAACACCCTCCCTGGCCCCCCTCCTCTGCCTCTCTCTTAGCTCCCAGAGAAAGTGTTGCCATGCAGGCCTCCAGTCACCATGATGTATTTATCTCTGGCTCTCTACTCATGACTGATGCTTTTCCATTAGCATGGGGGGAGGCAGGGGAGGATTTTAAATCTCCAGAGCTAGCTTGCATGGCCAACACCTGAATAAATTCTTCCTCTCCGCCCCCTCTCTCTAGCTCTCCACTTTCCCTCCCCCATATCTCTGTCATTATCTGCAGATCATGCTTCATCCATCCCTTCACTCTCTCAACCATCACCTCCCCTCTCCAGTGTCTCTCTATCACCCCTGTTGCTGCCATCACTCGCTCTCTCCTCCTCTCTCCCTTCTGCCAGCCTAAACAGCTCCTGTTCAGCGCCTTGATAATCCCTCAAGTTCTTTACTAAATGGCTGACTAGTCCGGCGGTGTCCCCTGAAAGACTGACCATTATTGAATGAAACGTAGTAAACGCTGCCACTGGGGAAAATTAATGCCACATCACATCACTCTCTCCTTTCATCTCCTTTCATGTGTTCGCCTTGCCTATTGTCTTTATTGAAGGATTGAAGCAGAAGAGTGATATTCCCTATTTCTATTCGTCTACCGGCGGGCCTGGGCGACTGTAGTCAAACGCAATACAGAGCTGTCACTTTTGATCAACATGATGTAGATGGTTCAGGGCTGTTTTTATCTTGTGCGTGCTTCTTCTTCAAATGCTGCTTTATGGCAAGTCATTTCCATTCATTTTGTGTTTGCCAGGCATCTAAATGGTAAATGAGACTTCACAAGATGGCTTAAAACAAACAGAAACAGCATGAACATTCATTTTAAAGTGCCTAGGTGGACGTACGCTAAATGAAAATGAACCGTCTCTTGCTCAGGATTCAGCAGCACAATCCTTTGATGGTCTTTGTTAAGGAATACACTACATGTATATAACCATTTGTTTTCTGATGTGCCCGCTCTGTGCAAAAGCATTTACATTTTTACAGTAGTTGTATGTTAACTTTGGCTACTTTTTTTTTTTTTTTTAAAGGTTTTATAAGTCTTTTTGATGAGGATCCTCAGGGGTGTGAAAAAAACCAGTGCATACTTTTTTCTCTTATCAGCATGACCTTGCACGGTGAATTTTCAAGTCAAAGTGTTGCTATGTGTCATTTCATATATCTATATACACATAATTGCTGTAAATAACCTCTGGTGAACATGATTACATGACTCTGCCTTTACTAATCTATTCTCCCAATTCTGCACAATTGCAATTATTTGGTATTTTGTGACATACCTAAAAAATACCTGTACCATACAACAACAAAAAAAAGCTGCTCCACCAATATCTACCAGTAGTAAATCACAAAGTACAGCAGGAAAAAGAAAAGAGCAAAAGCAATAAAAATGTGCTCCGGTGAACCTTGTCATTCCATTCAACAAATTCTCTCACCATTCACTTCTCAGACAACAGGTCACCACAGACAACTCAAAATTAAGCACCTTTGTTGATGGATCATAGCAACGTTGCCTGTTAAACTAAGCATGAGAACATCTCAGCCTACCCGCCAGGCCTGATTCTGCTTTCAATCTCTATGCTAATTTGTCTCCTATTGAATAAACCTGTTGAATTGTTCAACTGAGTTAGCTCTTGTAAGTGACATAAATGTGGTTCCAATTGCCAGTAACTATGGGAACAAGCCCACATATTACAGCAGTCAACACACTGTAGAGTCTAAGCGGCTCATCAAAGTGAAGAGAGGTAAAGATCTGCAAGAACTGAGGATTGATTAAGTATCAAGATGTACTGCCTAGCTGAGATTAGCTTTTTCATTAAGTATCACCTCGGGCCAGAGTTATTTATTAGTCACTGTTAGTGGTGTCATTTCTTAGTAAATCCAGCCTTTTACAATCCATTGCATTTCCAAATTCAGGCTTACAGCATGACTGATTGTCTATGCAGACAGAAAGTGCATCGCAAGTCCATAAAATGGGTGAATTTGTCTTTTTCTATTTGCCATGTTATTTATTTACTACCTTTTACATGCTCTCCTCACAAAAAAGGGAGCATCTACCGGTTGTTTTTCCGAACAAGCAGAAATACTGATGGATTGTTTGATTGAGTCATTAATTAAGTCACCCATTCATTCCAGTCAGAAATAATGACTATGACAAGCAAGTTATGTGTAGCAAATACTTCACTGTGCTCCTTTGAAGATCCACTCAGATAATCGTTTTTCCGTCTTCAGTGCCAACTACACAGGGCCGATTCATTCTCTGATATGTCCTGCTGTTTCACAAGCGTATTATTGCAGATCTTGCAAAACAGCTACAACCACTAATTTTGCTCTGTGATATTAGCCTGCTGGTGCCACACATGTTAGCCAGCATGTGGTCTGTTTAGAACTTGGTCTCATCAGAGCCACATGACACCATATCATGAGGGATCAATGCTGCATCAGCGCAAATAAATGCGGAATTTTTTTTTTTTTTGCACTGGCACTAACAACCTCTAGCGGGTCGCAGGTCTTTCTTTCTTTCTTTCTTTCTTTCTTTCTTTCTTTCTTTCTCTCTGTCATTGTCGTCTTCATGAAAGGAAACAATATTTGACTACTGTCAGGTTTTAAACTATAAGAACTTGGTCAGTACATTGACTTATACTAGAGGAGTTCACTCAGTAGGGTGCACATCTATGCCAGGCATGCTGTCTTACCTCGGGGTGCAAATCTGGAGAGGAGCTATTCAAAAAACAGTTCCTGAACCCTTTTCTCCACCTACCAGCAGAAGGCAAAATACAGAGGCACTGCCTGTATTCAGACGTTAGCACTCAATTACAGTATGAAAAAGTTTTTCAAAAGTTTTGTGTCAACACAACCAGGAGATGTCCTTGACCATACATTTATAACTGTGCACGAGAAATATCAGGCTGATATGCCCAGTAGTATGCAAGATCAGCTGCAGACAGACACACACACGGATCATAAGTTAGTTCAACAGGAGGCATGTTGTACCTTCGACTTTCCACCACAGTTGCCGAAGCAGCAATTGTTTTATAGCAATGTCACATAATGTGATAATAATGAGGTGAAGGAAAGAAGAAATGAAGAGTTTCTTTCCAAAACCCTGCAAATGCCATATTGCAAAAGAAAAAAAAGAGTTACCTTCTGTTGAGGGCTCATTATTGGGGAAAGACAAAAATATACAAACAAACTAACTAACTAATAAAAAACGTGTTTAAATTGTTTAAAATGACACTATTCTTCAGTTAAGGGATATTATCCAATACTGAATTTAATTTCAATTCCAGCAATAAATAAATAGTATCTAGTAGACTAGTTATCACATTTTTCAAATTGCAAATTGCGAATTCATTTTGAAATGAAACTCATCAAATGGATTTCCCCCCCTCTCTTTTCACTCTCTGAAGACACTGTGATTATTAGGCAAGTAAAACAAGATGTGAGTGCAGTGGTTAGCTGAGATTATTTTTAATCACTTTTTCACAAAAAAATATTATTATTTTTTAGCACCTGCTTGGTGAAGGCTTGGTTTCATCTCCATGCACATCTTAACAAAAGGTGAGTCAGACAGTAATAATGTGATTGACACTGGCAGGGACAGAAATAGATAGCGATTGGCATCTGCTAAGTCTAGTATATAACTCAGTTTTTTCAGTGACTGGGGCTACATTTCAGATACAGCATTCTGAGGGTGTGCACCAGAAATATCCTTATTCCCATCTGCATGGAGAAGAGCTTTTTGCATTGAAACCTTTTGTCCCTATACTGTTGAAGAGACCCTATTTGTCCCTATTGTAAAGATAAGTGACTGGCTTTATACAGTAGAGAATAGCAGAACAGATGCGAGATTGAGAGAAGAGAGAGCATGCATCATCATTTGGATTCAAATCCAACATCATTCATGGTTTGCACCTTCCGTCCACTGATCCCCTTGGGACAACTGCCCACATGGATTGATGTAAATATAGATGCACACTCTTTTTGGTTTCAAATAGGGCCACATTTTTCATTCTCTTTAAGAAAAAGGCACAGCCGTGACAACAAAGTAATTTTAAGTAGCATTTCCGTTCTGCAAGACAGTACAGTTAATTCCCCTTTCTCGGCTGCACCCAGGAAACATCCATATGAGATGAGCTGTGGAAATGTCCCCATTTGAGCTGTATTCAGAAATCTCTTTGTTCCTCTCCATTGGGTTCCAGCCTAACCCAGCGTTCGCTATGAATAGAAAACCTGATGATGGTGTTGTAAAGTAGCATCATGTGTGTGTGCACGTGTGTGTGTGTGTGCGTGCTTGTTTCCCGCGGGTGCACATGCATGGTTCCATTCTCCTCCCATGTCCACCGCGCAGCTCTCTCTCGCTTGTATCATGCATTCATTCCCTAGATTACTCTCCCTGTGCAAATCAAAAACTGCTCCACTAAAGCTATTTAACATAGCTTTGGTGAAGCGGTTTTGAAGGAAATGAGAACATTACTTCCGGGGAAAAAGGCTTTCGGGGGAAAGTGTTTTTTATTGTATGACAAGTTTGTGCTATTTTGCTTCCCACCGAGGGCTGCAAACTTTCTTGTGGCACCCTGTGGGATCAAATATACATGAATTGTTTATTTATTAAGTCATTTTCCTTTTCCCAAATCAAATCAAATTAAAGTCATACTGCTACATGGTGACTGAGATGCATATGAACATGGAAGGTAGCAACGCAAGCCAATAAGCTATCCAGTGGCTTCCTACAATCAAAAGAGCAAATTAAACTTTGCCTCCTGTTGTAAAGTTGATTTGTTACCTTGTTACCTTCCTGATGTTTTTGTGTCTCTCTAATCTCCTTAGGACCGTGACTCATAGTCCATAAGGTTTTATGCATGGCGTGTATAAAATAAAACTTTAACGATCTCATGCACGCATTTAGCTATGTGTTAATTACGGTGTAGGTGTATAATTCCCTTTCGCCTTGAGTGTCTCCATGGTTTGCCACTGTGGATTCATTATGTGCTGCCTTGCCTTGGCTTGGCTCAGAAGGCTTGGAGGGTTCACTAATCTAACGACACGGGAGTACACGCTCCTGACTGCTGTGCCAATAGAGGTCATGTACTTACATAGATCAAGATAAGGGTGTTGTGTGCTTGTGTGTGTGTGTGTGTGTATGTGTGCACGTGTGTGTGTTTGTGTGAATGGATGTGAGTGCATCCTTTATTGATGCGGCCCGATCTCTGTGCAAAGAAAGAGGAGTGGAAGCTAACGTTAAATCATTATGTTCCTGTAATTGCTTTGCGATACTCTTGGACGGCTGCTTCTTTGAACAGGGAATCTTGCAGATGAGGACAATTTAACTTTTCTGGTTATTTTTAATGAAACTCGGACAGTAAATTGACATGAATGCTTTTATCATGGCTTTTAGAATGCAAGCGGTAAAATAATAGAATTGTTTGAGTGGTCTGACTAATTCTCCTGTCATTCAGTAGCGTCTGAAATAAACTGCGCTATCCAAGTAGAGCTTTTGCACCAGATGAACTCTGAATTATTCATATTTAAAGAATCGTAATAAGTTGAGGGATAATTAATCGTACTAAAACTCACAATGTCCCTTCCTCAAATCCTAAGTAGTGCAACAACAAGCAAACACTTTGCCTCAAAGATTTCCTTTGGAAGTGCTGAATCGGTCGAACACTGTCCACAGTGTGTCTGCGTCTGCATTCAATTACAGCTCTTGGCGACACAACAAAAACCACTCTCATAGGATGATAAGGGCAAAAGGCACTGTCTTTGAAAGGCCAAGATAAGACCTGAATGTGAGATTATAGGTGGCCAAGGTTAATGTGCGGAGCCCGGGTCTACTCATGCTGGGCAAGAGGATAATTGAGCTCGTGAACCAGCGATAAAGCAACCTTTAATCTCTGCCGACTCTTTTTTTTAATGTGATTCGGAAATCCCTGCACATTGGCAAAAGACGTGGAACGCTCCGTGCCCAGGAAATGAAATGAAAATGGACTTGGAGCTCACCTTCAACCTCTATCACAGCCCCCACTTCTGTCAAGGTCACAGCTATAACAGCGTCCCCGAGAACAAGAGCAGGAGATCCAGCCAACAAAGTATGCATGATTTGCTATTTAAAATTTTACGATGCAATCTGAGAATCCCTGCCCAGGACTTACGACAGCCATTTGGCCTAAGTGGACCAGCTTTGACTGGGAAGAAATTCACCCATTTTGACATTCACAGTGAACTTTTAGATTAATGATTAATGATAAACTAATGCTTCCATCACATTAATCAAACGACTCGGAGATTAAATTTGGGTGCTTCCAAGTTTTGGTTTTGATGGCATAATTACTTTTCCCTGCTGGAAAGTATCAAAAAAAAAAATCAGAATCTACTTTATGGCAGTGTAAAGTATATTAATAATTTCCCAGCACTTGATATAAAATCCATGGGGTACTTATATGGGTGTGGCTCTCCACATAAAGCAATGCAGTAAAAGACTTGTTTTCAAATGACTTGATTTGCTGTGCTGTGATCATCTAAACCAATTTAATATAATTTTCTGTGATTAACCTACCGTACACAGTCTGAACTACCTTTGTTGTTCTAATTGCGAGCACTGTTTTGACCCAGGATCCCTGGAGAAGCACAGTTGTGTTGGGATTGTGAAAAGGCATCTATCCAGGAAGCTGCTATTTTTAAGCACATGGTCCATAATTTAGCTTCTGGGCCATAGTTGTGTATGTAATGTAATGTCTCACTCAAGCCAAAAAAAAAAAAAAAAATCCCCTGGAAGTAGTTGAAACTTTACTCTCTAAGTCATAATAAGAATGCTACTTACTAAATCATGTAAATGAATACCCTACTATAGAAATAGGCTGCCAAAACACTGTATGAATAATCCTGTCAAAACATACCAAAGTAATTAAATGCAGCTAATGCAGGAATCAAAAATAATTACACCCATACCAACATGAAAACCAAAGTAACAGCCGGCCACAGAACTGATGTATATTGCTTTTTATCAAACCCTTCAGGATAGTTTGCTAATAAATTAAGAGTGGATATGAGTCATTAGAGGCAATTTAAATCTAAGCCTTTGCATCAGAGCTACCTGGAAAGTGTTTTCAGAGGGAGTCTTTATTACTACTGAATATTATGTGAGCACAATGCAACCTTAATGGAATCCAATGACATGCACTGTGCCGGCTAAACGGATTACTCTCCTCATGTCTCGCCCACCAGCACTCACCGCTGCCATCCCTTGCAACACGCTGCTGACTCGAGATGACTCCCGTTCTGGACTTTCCACAAAGCAATTTATTACATGGCGGCGAAGCAGCAGGGGGTGTTTCTTTTCTTTTTTTTCCTCCTTTTTTTTTTTTTTTTTTTTTTTTTTTTTTTTTTTTTTTTTTTTTTT